>LUGF01001406.1:105251-118420 GCA_001625245.1 Calycopis cecrops
TTTTTGAAGCGTTCATGAACGTCCGCGGTAACCGAAAGGTAAACCTCATGGTTGTGACAAGGCTATACAAATATTGCAAGAGAATAGATTTTTCAAACGAACGTAAGATTTAACGACCATCAACGAACAATCACGGTGCGTCAATCCAAATCCCAAACGACAAAGTAAATGAGCGACCGCCGACCGGTCAGTCACAGGGGCGGCTCGTAATGAGCGCGTGGACGCGTCCTGTCTGGTTCGATGTGTTAATTGTTCACTACTGATGGACAATTAGTTCGTGCTTTCACCGAACTCTGATTACATTAACTTCTGCTCCCGTATTTTGGAACTAGAAATCATCGGGATGTCTTTGCTATGATTTATAAAATCTAAGGCCTAAGGAATGTATTTTTCCACTATGTCTATTAAATTACGGTAAATTAATTTTGAAAACGGTCTTGTCCCACCACTAAGTCTTTTGCCTGGCAAGGATCGATAGCACCAACCACTCATTGTTATGATACAAGCGAGCCCGAGGGAAAAAAACTGTCTTAAATATTTACAGCGTAACCAGTTATTTATACTATTCCAGTGGGGCGTATGGGGCAGCATGGGCGGATAGCTGTACATAAAAAATCAGTTATGAGCTTATTTGGTCTCACTAAGAGTCCCGTGGTCTACCACGGGACAAAAAAATAAATGAGAAAATAAAAAATTAAGGGATATAAAATAAAATAAAAATAATTAAATTGTTATCGACAAATAACATATCACTTAAAGTACCTAATATATCTATTTAACAAAAAAAAAAACATTTTAAAAAGTTGTATTGGTCATTAGTATAAATTTAGTAAACTTAATAGATATTGCTCACTTATTGCCACACTATTGCCACTTATTTTGACACATTTGATTTAACAACTTTATTTCTTTACAAGTTTGAATAGTCATATACATGTATGTATATTTATGTATGACTTAGACATACCATTGGGACGAAGAAGAGCATCTATAGAATTCATGCATTATAACCCGTGCGGATGTAAATGGGTATCAGTAATCAAATGACTCCGATTGTCGTTTGTTTCCCCAACGTTATATTTTCCTAAGGTACTTTTGTCATTCCAAAACGTCGTGAATTTAAAATAAGACATTTAACTTTATCAATTATTTTACAATATTGCTCATATACATTTATGTACTTACGTCATAATACATCATATTATTTTGATACTTTATGAGCTAAGCTATAATCTATAGGTGAAAACCAGCTGGATTATTAAGTTCGACTAATGCTTGCCGAAACATTGAAAAATTTAGTTATATTCTTAGAACTATTTGTGTGCTATTCTTTATTTGTTCCTCCTACATTGTTTATTTTATACCACTGAAGACGTTTTAACTGAGCCGTTAAGACTTAATTCTTAGGGTAACGATGTTCAACAAGAGGCGAACAGAACGATCTTTTGAAAAAACATGGAAAATTAGTTTGAAAGGAAACTCACGTTTCTAGCTTATAACCGTTCAACCGCATTTTGATATCTCTGAGACTCCGGTGTAAAACCAAAAAGGTTAATTGGACATTAGAAAAATACGTTGTCATAAAGTTGCAGTAGCGGCGTAGCAGTGTTATAACCGCCTCCAAAGCTATAATTTGCGTGATTTCTTCCCGATCGCGGATACTTCTGAGGGGTTCTTCAAGAGGGGAGTCAATAGGTTTTTAAAGGGTCAGCAATGCGCACGTGATGCCTCTGGTGTTGCAGGCGTCCATAGGCTACGGTAACCACGTACCATCAGGTGGGCCGTATGCTTTTTTTGCCACCATCGTAGTATATACTTGCCGTCCGGAGTCCCTTCTGAAAGTCATATTTAAAATAATTGAGGCCTGGATGATGACGTAGTTATAACCTTTCTTGACTGAGCATGCTAAAACGTCAAATTCTCTGTGTCTTATATCTAATATAAACCAGCTACAAGTTACAACGGCGATGGTAGTAACGTATTATTAACTAATTGAGATGAAATAAAATGTAACTTATATTATTTTCAATGTGTTACAGAAAAGCTGCTAGCCTTCAAACTCAATAAAAATTGCTTTATATTTTAATGACCATTGTATTTTATGTCTTTTCAACAATTTTTTTATCATAATACCACAATGAAGTACCTACGTTATAAAAGTTACCGATATTTAATAAATGTAAAATTACATAAATATAAAATACTTACGTAAATACTTACGAGATTAAATAAAATAATATAAACCGGATGAAGTGGTATGAGATGGGTTACCTATCATTGCACAAAAATAATGCTAGCGCGTATCTAAGATGCACTAAGTAATAAAAATCACTTGGATATTAATTTCCGTTACGTGGATCATGAAAAGGAAACGGATCCGTGTGTTTTCACATCCATCGAACTGGATCGTCGAGGGGCAATTCTTTTAATTGCCCCACGTCTCGGTGGAGGCACGGGGCGGGCTGGAAATTGGAACCATTTAAAGTTTTTCGATTTACCACTCACAGATATGTTGGTGGCATCTAGAGATCGTGTATAGAACGCTCTCAGTTAGGATTAGATGGCGTAATAATCTATGGAATTGGATTTTTTTTTGCATAAAAAGTGATTTATCCGGAACACGCCAGCGGGATCTGAAATGGAAATATGTAGAGTAATATCTCACAACATAATGTATTAGATACTATATTTTATAATGTACAAGAACGGTGAATATAGTGATACGACTTATATTATAAAATGTAATATACAATAATAACTGAATTATTGTGTTATTAGTTTTTAGGTTTATCCTTTTGAAACATAGTTTTTTACACAACAATTTTTGTTATTAGAACAAAAAAAATGCGCAAGAGGTCAATAGATTCTATTTATTATCACAAAGAAGAATAAGCCGGTCTTTAAGTGAGTAAAGATGAGTGACTATAGATGCCATCAAAATTAATTATCATAACGTAGCTGAACACAGTGTAAATATAAGTAGAGAAACCTGCAAATAAAGAAAGTGGTTATAACTTATAAAGATCTATAGGTGAGTTACCAATAAATATGTTTGACAATATATTATCACTTTTATTATATAGATTATATATATAGACAGCCGATTGGTACAGCTGGTAAGGTAACGGTGTACCGTGTAATGCGCATGTCGCGACAAATATCGCGGGTTCGAATCCCGTTCACCTAAATAAATAAAATTTACACACTAACACTACATTCATAAAAAATACCCGCATATACAATTCTCGTGTTTCAAAGTTAGTTACGATACCCTTGTAAAAAACGTTACATAAAATTTTGTGTGCATATTGTCCGATAATCGGCCCACATCTTTTTTCATCTCGATATTTCCACAGGATCGAAAGTTAAGCGGGTGACCGCGTAAGTTTCGATCCCGCTGAGTATAGTATCCCGCTAGTATTATTATAATATAAATTACAATATATTTGAAAATATATCACTGTATTTTGTTGCCATGGCCACAGCTCGTTAATAAAATGAACATGTGTAGTCACGGCTTTACTCATCACAATATGTTAAAAGCCGCAGCTAACATAAAGTGTGTCAAAACAAGCGTACCATGCTAGCGCTACAATAAAGGGGGGTGCGCAGTAATGTAACAGAATAAAGCGACCGCAGTATAACTCATGTTGTGACTAATAATAATATACGCTGGAAATTCTAGGAAATTTTCCAAGAGTTATATATTATACTCTTGGAAAATGTTATATACGATGAGAGTGAAAATTTTAAGGCACTTTCTTGGTATTTCCTTTTGGGTTATTTAATTTTATGATAATGAGGAGCTCTGGTGGGCATTCAAAAGTTTAGGTTGACGGTCTCAGTGTTGTTGCGGGTTTAAGTTGGATGCTTGTAGAGGATTGACCAATTTCGTGTATTAACCTTCCGTGCACCACGTGGGGTTTAATAAACCCCAGCGAAACAAAAATCATCGTATCTTTTGAAACCGCCGCGCGAATTTCACGAAACGTCGTATAGCTGGAGTTTCGACGTTGCTAGCTCGCATAGTAGCAGTGATTTAGTAGTAGCGTCGCAGGCGCAGCGGAAGGTCTCTCTAAAAGTGTGGCGGGGTGTCACAAACCCCACGTAGTTCGGGACGTCGTCTAAAACGTAAGCAGTATGATATGCAAAATATTACTATTTCTACATAAATAATTATTTATTTTGTCTTTTTATTACTTTAATCGTTTGAGTATTTATTAACAGGTCACATAATGGATGGATAATGGAATACCAAAGGAGTCTCGTCAGCGCATACGTCTTACTTAGTGAACCAAGTATGGAACCAGCAAAGAAAGATGATGCCATGACGTGTAGCATGATTTTCAAAATACGATAGAAGAAAAGATCGAAAGACCAAGTACGGTTGCGAGCGATGCGAAGTGCCTATTATATGCTTGGAGCACGCATATTTTTTATTTGTAAAAATTGTGCAGATTGGAACCAACTGGGATCTCAAGAAGAATAATTATGTTTATTTATTTTTATTTTGCTTCTTATCTCATTAGGCCTTGAAATAAAGGACAATAAGATATATTTAGCTAAGTTTTTTTTATAAGGCTAAACCAAAGAAACTGGTCTCCTCTTAGTTATCAAAAAAGTACTATTTTTGTTTTAATGCCTGTAGATATTAAAAATGTTTATAATATATATTGTTTATAATACAATTTGATTTTATTTTTATCTCCTAATAGTCCAGGAACAATATAAATACGTATGAAGTAAACTTTGAAAATGTATTCCCTATATAATATAGAGAATGAAGTGGGGTGTAGGAAACCCCACGTAGTGCAGGACGCAACTTTTACCCGCGTGGTTTACGGAGGGTTAAAGATGATGCCAATCAATGTATATAGCCCAAATTTCTCACCACACACAACAACGTTGTGAAACCTACTGCTACCGTCCTCAGTTTCCCAAGCCGATACAACTAGGGGTTCTTAAGAAAAGAACTTACTATTATCTCAAAGGCGAGCGAGGTTTAGTTTAATGTTAAAATAACAATAAATTAAACCTCGCTTTCCTCGCCAGCTATTAAGTTGTTATTTGAATGAAGACATGAAACGAAAATCAAAGAAATTGGGGCGGCTTATTATAATTATCCAAGTCCTAGTCTCGAAGCTCAAAGCCAGAAAGTGCACCGGACTAGCAACACCTACGACTAGGAAATTTTAATTAAACTAAGATAATTAAACTCTCTATTTCTCTCTCATAATGCTCTATTATATTCCTATTAAGAATAATATGGGGAACATGCTAATATATTAAGTTTACGGTCTTGAAAGTTTGGAGTGGGTTTATGTCAAATATTCAACTACCAACCCACTGAAATTACTTACTGAAGTAATTCGATACAAGCGTAAAGTTGAGTTCGTAGGAGCACATGACTGAAATTTACACGATGTGCCGACCTTCGCTAGCGTAATTGCACTATAAATAATTTTATGAAGAATTGTAGGGAATATTATTATAAAATATTGTCGAGAAACTTTTAAGTAAATTTGCAAGGAAACGATCTGACAAAGGAAATTGTGTTATCTACGTGAATACTTTTTATACTTATAAATAACTAAATAAGTAAACAAAAATTTACAGTCATAATTACTGTCGATAAAAGTGAGAACTTCAAGCTTTAAATTCTATAGCATGCATGCATATTGCATAGCAGGCTTGATGACGAGCATTCAATATTGATTCTGTCTAAAACCGCTAAAGAAGTTATAATGTTAGTTGGCTAAGAAGAATATGTTTTGCTATGATTATTAATTTCTTTTATAAATTACAATGCGGGGTAATATTAAATGTTTAAATTGATAAATTGAAATAAGAAATGACATTAAAATCTAAAACTTGTCGTGTTATATATAAGGAGCTAAATTTGTCGAAAAAAAAATACACTTAATAATCAATGTCCTAGGATTTTCATCTATATCGTGCTTTCACACTGCATAACAATACAATAAATGTGTTTTCTTTCTTTCCTTTTGCTAAGGCATCCAGATCATAAATATGAAATAACTGTATCTCAAATGAAATATATATCATGAACCGCATAAAATCCTCCCCCGACATCATGTCACACGCAGTCCAAAAGCTGAAAAACTTATTTTCACTGAGAGCCCTAGAAGATGTCGGCAATCGTTACGAATGATAACATTGCGATTCAAATAAAGGGACGGTATTTTGCGGGAACTCGTAAAGCACACGCTTCTGCGAACCAACTCAGCGTATTGATGCGTTGTTTATACGGAGTGAGTCCGACACGATAAAAATATTAATATTAAAATTGAGTAATATTTTTTCTCTATATGCTTATTGGTAGTGCCATTGCTACATTAACTAGGCCACGTTGAATGCGTGTTATGGGCATTCAGCATCGAAATTAATTGCAAGAGATATAAATAATTAATAAACTCTGCTGTTTATATATACTGTCTTAAAGATGAAAACAAATTGTTAATTTACCACTTTGTAAATAACATATTCCGTTAAACCTTTTTTACAGTATAGGGGGGCAAACGAGGAGTTGGAGCCATTTTGATAACTATCCCTATAAACATCATCATTATGTTTGGAAACAGAAAGAAGTCATAGAGGCTAAAAACTAGCGAGAAGTGTAGGTGCGACGATATAATTAGTATCCGAATTCAACAAGTTTTGAAGTCCCTACTACAGATGAGAGAGGCGAAGTATAACTATAAAATAAGCTCCCGTTAGTCCTGCCTTTTCCCAATGAAGCGATTATGATGCGCTGTCCCTCGCAAAAGATTGTTGCCGTCGCTTATCTTTGGTGAAGTCCACTGGTTTGACTGTTATATAGTCCCTCGAATATTAATGAGCACCCAAGTTTCATCAAAAGTTACGTACAAACGAAAAATATTTACTAGGATAGAAATGCGATTAAACTATAATACTATCGAGTATCGTCTTGTCAATGCTCGGAATATTTCAGGCAAGAAGCTGCAGAAGCTGCTCACTCCTTAGGAATCGGGTAGGAGTACCGCGTATTCTGTAATGAAGAATTCTGTCTTCAAAGCGGGAAAAAAGTAAGAAATATGCAGATGAGGTTCGAGGATGGGCGCCTGACCCTATGAGGCTACTAAATCGTCAGCGTCACTCTAATAGCTGGAGTGGCCATTTTCGTGATAAAGACCGGCCAGTCATTAGGGTCTCATGTTTGTGATATATCCGGGAAACCCCTCACTACAGTGGCCGAAGGCTCTCGCTGGTTTTTAGGATTATATTGTGCCTAGTCTGACACAACCTTCCGGATTTTTTTCTATAGTAACTAAAAGGTGGCAAACGAGCAGTCGCAGCCATTTTCATGTCTACCGACGCCCATAGATATCTGCATACTTTATACACAGATGCGTTGTCCCCATTCCTCCCCCCCTCTAGATTGGCCACCGGCTACTTACATACCGCACGAAACGCGACAGCAAGCTTCACTTTACGCCGGTCTCGTGTAAGCGAGAGGTACCTCCCCGGTCGTGCCGGACCAATTTGGCTACATGCATGCATGCAGCGTGGCACTACCTCTTACTAAACCCGGCTTACCCAAGGCTGTTTGGAATTATATCTTCAGTACAGTTACGATATGCCGTACGTCGTACAGTGTAAATATGAAGAATAATACAAGTAAACCGTGATTGAGCGTTCGTGTTACATCGACGAGCTGAACAATGTTTTAACAGTAAACATTTATGAAAATTGTTAATGAAAGTGGCTGCCATAATTTAATAACCAGAACCGATGTTGGTATCAAAATAGTAATTTGGAAACGTTCTCAATATAATGGATAATTTATTTCTGTACGCGCAAAATCACACAGATGTTATAGAATATTATTTCTCAACAGAAACGTTTAAATGATATTCGATGTAGAGGAATTCGCCTCTTGACGTTCGTTCGTTCGTTTGCGTCACTGCGTACAGTTGTAAGCGTTCTATTTTAGCGGAAAAAAATCCCTCGTCTGCTTAGGCCATGAGAGGTAGTGCGATTGTAGCGTAATCGGGCCAGCACGACCGGGGAGGTACCTCTTGTTCACATAACGATAGTGACACATTTCGCGCGGTTGGTGAGTAGCCGCTGGCCCGTTAGAGGAGATGGGGCTAGGGGGGAAACGCATCTAAGTGACAATCCTACGTATGTTTGACAAAAAAAAAATGGTTGACAAAAAACTCTGACTGCTTGTTTATTTATGGAATAAGTTATTTAAAAAAATGATCTGTCATAAACCCACTACCACCCTGTCAGGAGAGCAGGGAGAGAAGAATTTATATCAGGTGTGTTCTTTCGATCCTACCTAACGAAGTTTTTGTAGCATAACGAGCAATCAGAGTCATTTGTTGACTTCCAAAGCCCATCAAAATCATAGGAGTAGAGGGGCCGGGAAGCTGTAGCGCCGTGCTCCACAAATCTAAACTCCCAGGACTATAAAATATTTTCAAGAATAAAAACATATTGAAGAGTAAAGAGTAATAAAAGTAAGTGCCTATCAATCTATGTAATAATTTCATTAATATTGCTTGAGAAACATTTTTAGATTACTATAATACACGCAAAGAGCCTTATAAATTTAATAATATCCTTCTTGAAATAATATATACATACAATAAAATTTTGTTTCATAAAAAATCAACTGTCTTCATCAAATATTTTTTTATACTAAGTGGACTTTTTTACCCATACAAGAACCGTTTCTCAACTCCAAGTACTAGTAGACCTAAAAGAGCTAATTCCAGCCCTGATTAACTGCCACATATTATGCAGATACATTGCCTACTTTCATATCTTTCGGATAATGAGCTGGAAAGCTCATTATCCGAAAGATATGAAATTATTATTGAATTTATTGAATTATTGAAATTATTAAAGATAAAAATTATTATTTGAATCACCAAACATCATATTTACCTATATTTTCTACACGAAAGTTTACCATATCATATTTATACTTTCTACGCGAAAACAAATACAGCACTTGATGCGCTTTTCGTTTGCCAGTGTGATTTGTACCTGAGATGTATTTTGTAACTTTTGTAATATGACACTCGTAGACACCTCGTAAACATCTGTGTCTATGATAACACCAGTTTTCTTTTGCCATATCATATTGAAAATTGATCATTGTATTTTTAGTCTAAAGGCTTTATGGATAATAATTCGCCAAATTACTCATAAAATGAGCAATCTCATAAATCAAATTCAATCATTAGCTAATGAAAATATTTTAAACATTAAGTAACGTCCACATGGCTCGCGCCTCGCTATTAACTACTTTATTAAGCAATAAACGAAAATGGTCATTTGTCGCGAAATACGTTTATCGGCTCGCAACTTCTGCTTCGTTTATTTTTATCGATAGTGGAGCGTTATCATTTACACTCCGCCATCTTTGTTACGCTCGTGTTTATGCAAATGGCGGCGACGAACGATTTAGCCGGTTTATGGCGCGTCACTGCTCGTTGTGGGACATCTGTGGTACGTAGATACGTCTATGGAAGCATGTGCAACACTTTATTATTTTCGCAATATATTTTTAAACTTCAGAATTTCCTATAACTAAATAAATAATTAATATATATTATAAATATGGTGCCTGCCTTCGTTCGCGTAGCGTAGTATTGTAATCAAAGTGATTTGATAGCACAAAAAGTTTCATTCCAATTTGTCCAGTAGTTTCGGAGATTAGCCCGGACAAACAGACAAACGGACAAACAGACAGACAAAAAATTAAAAAAACATTGAAATGTGTTCGAATACTATTTCAACATCGCCCCCAATTAGTTTTTTGTAACGAACATACGAATTTTAGTGTTTTACTATAATATGTAAAGACATATTAAATTCTCGTGCCACAATGTTAGTACTCATACTCCTCCGTAACGGCTAGACCGATTTTCATGAAATTTTATGTGCCTATTGGATAAGTCTGAGAATCGGCCAACATTTATTTTTCATTTCGATATTTCCACGGGATTAAAACTTAAGGTACAAGTTGGAAGCGGGCGACATGAGGTTGCAGCAGACGACGTGTCGCCGCTTCATGTCGTCGCGACACGTCGCTGCGGTCATGAATTGGAACCCGAGCGCAGATGGCAACAGCAGATGGAATCCAATTGATAGCTATTTTGTGCTTTATGACAATGGAATAAAATTCATAATGGGAATTAGGAAGTAATATATATCACTCTTTTCTTGTCAGTGATACATTTTGCTCATCTCTAAAATACACTCACTGGACGTGTCGTTGCGACACTACTGATCCGCGGTCGGGTGACACTGGCGTCTGCCGCTCGACGACGCGTCGCTAGCTTCGTGTCGCTAACTACAGAGGTAATTTCATAGAAATACATAGAACCCAGTAGTGTCGCTGCGACACGTCGTCTGCTGCAACGCGGGTGAAACGGTGCGGAGTAGGTACATAAATAAAAAATGTTTATAAACACACAAATTCATAAAAATGGACTTCTCTCGTCGTTTCTTCGTCTTAGTTTTAATTTTGAATATTCTAGCGTGTCGTAGTAATTTGCATTATGTATAAATAATATTTTATTTCTTTATATATATAGAGCGAGGTGGTAAAAGGAGCCCTTGGAGTCTTTTGAAGACTATCGACGCCTACAAACATCCAGATAATTGTTATGCAGACATCTTGTTCTTCTTTCTTCGAATGTATATCATAAACTCACAAGCCTTATGATAGGCGACAGTATACATGAGCCAAGCCAAACCATGCATGGTTATGCCACTACAATTTGGCTGCTATGCCTCATGATATAGCATAGACATCAACGTCATTTTTAACTACACTTCACGATATACATATTATCAAATGAACCGTATAATTGTGATTATTTATTGTGTTGTAGTAATTCTAAAGTCTAATTCAGTTGCTTAAATTGACACTTATAAACGGGCCAAGTGCGAGTCGGACTCGCGCACGAAGAGTTCCGTACCATTATCTACGAAAACGGGAGCTTATCTTTTGTATGGGAGCAAAAAAATCACGTTTATTGTATGGGGCCCCCCTTAAATATTCATATTATTTAATTTTTTAGTATTTGTTGTTATAGCGGCAACAGAAATACACCATCTGTGAAAATTTCAACTGTCTAACTATCATAGTTCATGAGGTACAGCCTGGTGACAGACGGACGGACGGACATCGGAGCCTTAGTAATAGGGTTTTTACCCTTTGGGTACGGAACCCTAAAAATAATCTGACTTCATTTCGTCTTTTCATTAAAACTGTTTGATCAGTCAGCCGGAATGTTGCGCTTTTGAAGCATAACTCACTCACACTCACACTCACAATAATAATTGTGGTCATCCAAATACAATTTACCAATTTAAATCTATGCACTTTACAGAAAACGGAAAACTATTTCTCTTCCTTATTTTAGTGATATTATTTAGTGATATCATAAAAATCTTATAAATATATAACATTATCTGAAGAAAAGTTTTCGTGAAATCTACTTTCAATTGTATTAAAGTGTATTTGGATGACCACAATTACTGTGTGCGATGATGACTAAATTGTGAAAAAAATATAAAAATTTTAAGTGTTTTTACTCAATTAAAATCCAAATATGGATTTTGAAGAAATAATTTAATATTTTATTTCATTTTAATACTTTGATCCTTATTACAAATTGTGTGTTTATTGATTCTAAATATCAACATTATACAAAATTTTAAACATGAATAATGTTAATATTTTGAATTTCATATTTAAAATAAAATTTCCCTATTTATTTTGTGCGCTAACTACAAGGTTGCATCTTATTTTGTTGAATTTAGGAAAGTCTCCAATGTAAAAAAAATAAATTTTGTTGAATTGAAGCCAAATCGGGCTAGAACGTCCGGGAGTCACTAGCTCACATGACACTGATGCGACAGCCAATTTGTGTGGTCCTTTGGATATTTATGGGCGTCAATTTGAACACAATTTCAAATATAACACAAATTAATTTAACTATTCTTTTGTGCTTGATGTATGAAAATAAATTAAATTTAGGACAGCCTTAATATTTAAATAGAGAAAGAATTATGCATATTATTTCACATAAATATTCGCAATAATAACATTATGTTATAGAAATAACTATTTAGGAAAAATGGGCTATGTGTGAACTGAACCCTCCGATCCTACCTACGGGCTTACGGAGATACAATGACAAACTTATTTTTGTTACCTATTTACAGCTTGAGCTTTGATTGTGTTGAATTGGAAGTATCTTTTCTGTGCTTTTAAAGACTGCAGACTTCAGTATTCTTCATGATTTTTAAATTGATCCTCCTAAGAATTACTGAGAAATGAACATCAAAGCGATCTTAAAAGGGGTCTACATTTTTGAACTTTGGAACGATAGAAAAAAGATAATTTTACCACGACTTATTTAGCCATTTAACAAGCCCGAGATTTCCATTCGTGACCACGATTATTGAAAACCTAAAACTTCGGACTTATTAAATAACTAAAACGCGATAAAATCCGTTTAAGTATTTTTACTATAGTGTTTTAATTTACCAAAAACATGGACACCTTCATTTTACGCTTCGCTGGCTTGACTAAAGCCAACATCTGCACGCTGTTTACGAGGGTATTCCCAGCCTTAATAATACAGTTACCGACATGCTGAATCGCAGTAATGTTTTATTTTGTATAAAATAGTTTCACTTCAACTTAATGGCGTAGAAGTAAGATAAAGTTGCTCAAAAGCACTTAAACAGTGTCTACTAAAAACAGCTTACAGTAATTTCTGTAACTAAATATTGCATTTGCTGCCGCGAAACTTTTCACATTAACTGAAATTTAATTCAATTTTAATGCAACTACAACTGATGTTTTTTTACTACATGATTAGCTGCATTATTGGAAAATATGTTGTCATGGTAACGTGTAATGTTATGTGGCCGAATTGTCAACCCGTTACTTTAATCTACAATATTGTCTATTCGAGATACGGTCTGCAGAACTATCTGCCGGGGTGATTTGTAAATCTAAACCATCCAAGGCACCACCTAAACGCATGTATACCTATAGTTAGAGGGATAAACAAACCTTGGAACTTAGCCATATTTTTTTTAAAATTTTGACTATAAATTCCCACAGACATCTGTATAACGGTTATGGCGGT
>LUGF01001406.1:138766-160797 GCA_001625245.1 Calycopis cecrops
GGATAATATAACTTAATGTTAAATTGAGTTTTTTATTGTCTGAGCTATAACAGTAGTCATTATAAGTCAAGTATTGGAAATATAAGTAGAATGTTACAACATTAGTGTAGATAAAAATATTTTTGTGTTTTTTTCCAGAAAATATTGAACAAGTTGCTAGACATCAGTACTCAGTCTCCTTCAATGTTTGCGTCCATAAAGGCCAAATAAATAAACAAACAAACATTGAAGCTAATATTATATTATATAGAATAAAATATGACTTCTTTCTAAAATAACAATGATGTCTTCCATATTATTCTTCTTGACAGTATGGCAGTGGTACCTGGTACGAAATTGCTAGATATCCTACTGATTGGGAATACCGTGGTGGTTGCGTATCTCAAAAATTTTATACAGAAAACGGTGTTATCAAATATAAACTTTCTGATATCGCCGAGCATCATGTGTATTCTCACCAGGGAGTTTTGGAACGCGCACCAAGCGCTGGCAACACCGGCTTGTTAAATTTTATTTCCACTGCATATAAAGGTAAGCCATAAATAGGAGCTATTTATTATAAACGTTGAAGGTACGAGAGATCATCAGATAATATTATACAATATAATATATGGCAGAGGGGGGCAAACGAGCAGTAGGATCCGTTTTCATAGAGGCTATATAGATGCACTTCACTCCTTTCTCCTCCCACCTCCATGGGCCACCTGTTACTTACACACAGCACAGCTGTCACTTTACGCCGATTTCGTCTCGATTCCTCTTGAAATATTATTTTAATTTTTTTTGCTTAATTCTTTATCTATGTAAGAATGGCTATTATTAATAAGCCGGACGTGCTGTGAGTGCATTAGGGACTGTAGCCTTAGTGATAGCATTGTGTAACATTTCATAACTACAATCTCATATCTAGACCTTATGGTAGGATTAGCTGCTAGATCTCTGTTTGCGATTTATTTTAACAACTGCGTAACAACACAGTTAACATAATTTAGTAGACTCGAAAATGTCTTAAATTAAATTTAAAACTCTTGGTTTCGCTCTTGCGGACCGAGTGTCACACATGTTATCAAAAGCTATCTAAGGACACCGCATTTTATAAAATCTAGTGACAATCTACAAAGTTAAATACGCTCACAAAACATTACTCTACGTCTGAGGAAATCGAGTAAAATAGCACGTGTTTTTATTGTTGCTCTATTCGGCAATACATTGGCACTATCCCAGAGTTTGAAACAGACGAAACAAATTAGGTTTAAAATAACAATTATTATATTTCAGAATCTGAAAGTGATCTAGTTGTACCTGTGAATTTATATACGGACTACGACAATTATGCGGTTGGCGTCAATTGCAGATATGATGAAAAGACTAATATACACCACGGTAAGGGTTGGTAAATAACTATTCGTATTCATTACGCATTATCTATTCATAGACTATTGTAGCCTCAGCTTTTGTAAGTATTAATAGGTCACACGAAAGAGCACAATGGTCGATGAGAGTATACAATGTAGTGGCACTGTAGCCGAATTGGTTCGGCATGAATAATTTTAAGTGCGATGGCTAAGTTATCGCGTTTTGAGCGGCTGGTTAGAGTTCACTGGACTCGTTGAGTCACCAGCAAATTTATAACGCTCGTTTACCCATTACGCTACAAAAACACCCTTTTGATCCATCCATTCTAAACGCAAGATGAACTTTCACAAATAACGTATACGAAGTATACTCGAGACCAATGTCTGGAAGCAAGATTTTTACTGAAACACTGTTACTATATATAGCAAAGTACTAATCTATAATGTTAACCTGGCATAATGTTCTTTTGCACTTTGTTTATAGCTTTTTTTAACTATAATAAAATATTAATTTCTGATGATTCAGTGCTTAACTAAATAATTAAAGTATTAAATATCATCAGTATTTATATATAAATATAGTATTATTGCAACTACAATGTAGCCTATTGCCGAAGCTATCGCCTGCTTCATATGCTGTGCCCGGGACTCTATGTTATGATTCTATGATCTATACATAATATACTACTCTTAAAATTTTTTTTTTTCAGATTTTGTTTGGATGATGTCAAGAACAACATCATATGATGATAAAGCTAAAGAAGCTGTAGATAAGATTATCAACAACCTTGGATTTGTTGATAAATCTAAATTCATTTGAATTGATTATTCTAAAGATTCTTGCGATGGATCTAAATAAAACTATATTTTTCTACAAATTAATATTATTATATTATGGTATAAATAAACGATTATGTACATTTTCACAGACTACTTCACTGCTCAAACTAATATACTTACTTACGATCGGCCTTTATAGTTTATATTATTCCGCTTGGTAACGATATTTGAAATAACTCTAATGAACCTTATAAACTATCAAATTTTCAAAATTATTGATCACTGAATATAAAGAAATACCAAGATATATGTAAGTCAAGACTTTTTAAAAAGACTTCAAAAGAATATTGACATGTGATTTCTACTCCTTCGTGTCTGGTCATATTGGATTATATTCTTTAAAATATCCGAATTAGTTACTTAATGTAATATTCAATATCTGGATTACGAGCGTTAACAAATACCGTCCAATATCTGGCGGTGGTTAATTGAAATAAACAAAAAAATGGGCTTCACGTTTGATAGACATATTTGATCATTGGATTGTTCCTGACAATAACGGGGCACTCCAGCTTAGGAGGTCAATGGTGCCTGCGGGGTTTCAGTGGGTTCTCGGTTCAATCACAAGTCCTCCACACGAGTCCCACCCCATCCAGCTACATGTTTTATACATACAAATATTAAACTGTTATATTAGATAAAATGGCTCCGACTGTTCGTTTGCCTCCCTATAACATTAAAAAAAACCCAAAAAAATAAACAATTAAGCGATTGTAAAGTAAGTATATTATGATATTTCGCTGAAAACATTCATCATGTTTAGAAGGGATATTCACATCGACTATTTAGCTAATATTAATATTATACCAATTTTGTACTGTAATAGATTCAAACTGGGTTTTAATGGAGGTGTAAATGAATATATCGGTCGGTAAGAACGTGTTTTGTGTAAAATAAAATATTTATAGCTTATTTGTTTTTGCATATTTATATAAAATAAACTATGAATAATAACTGTCTGACAATAATATTATCCTACTAATATTATATACCTAAAATTTAAAGTTTCTTGATTATTAATTTCACTACTACTCAATGGATTAAGATAAAATGTGCTGTGCCCTGTTACTGAAAGATCCGGGGCACCTCAGTATAGGCGGCCGATGGCACCAGCTGCAGCGGGGTTTTAGTGGGTATTCGGTGTATCCGGGAGTCCCACACACATCCACCGAACCCCGCTCGTAAATACATTTGCTCGCGAAAAAAAAAATGTGGTACAGACCTATGTATAAATATTATATAGATTGTAATCCGATAAAACATATATGAAACACTTTTTACGGAAAAAAAAATGGTAACGAAAGTATACCTATACCTATTGTACGAGCGTGAAACCACAGGGCACATGTAGTTTCATATAGTACATCTTAGCACAACAAACGCGCAATCAAGTAGAAAATTCGGAACAAATTAGTTCAATCCCATTATCAGTCATAACAAATTGTCATTGTAAAAAAGATTAATGCGTACTGTCGTGTTGTCCAGCGAATCGTAAGTGACGAATATGTTCCCTGTCGCGATTCGATGGACACTACACAATAAAATTTACTTTGAATAGGCTTAGTGGCTATATTGTATGTTGATAAATGTGTGCTATTTCCATATCTATGCGTGTTTTGTGTTCAAATGTATAACGGCTCCGATATTTTACTTATCATAACGCTATGGATCACACCTAAGTAAGTAAGTAGTGAATTAGTTCCGCAATAAATCCGCTAAAATAATTATCTGCAAAAAACCTCCCAAAATGAGTTTTTCATGCGTTAGCAGAGTAAAGATTTCTAACTGGATAATGTATATGCCTCTACAATAGGAATCTATTAAACATTTAAAAACTATCAATTATTAAAACATTTAAAAAAGTTGTTAAAAAACGTTTCCTCTTTTTATTTAAATGTAATTTTAAATAATTTCTAACTTAGGTAACCCTATCATGATACCTGGCCTGCATGCATTTTGTACGGCATTCCATACAAAATGCATGCACAGCTGCAGATGTCAGTTACCACATACAATTGGTTCCATAGAATAGATCTAGTAACTGATAAATTAAAAGTTTTTAATATAAGACAGATGCCAATTGAAACACAAAATTTCGTAAGGTAATTGTTGGGAGCGTAAAGTTGCACCGCCATTCTCACTTCATTTTGCTTCTAATGTCCAAATTCAAAACTTTCACACCAACAAGGTAGTACAAAGTCCTCTATTACAAGACCAACAAACAGAGTACAACAGGCATAGATAATAAAAGAAACGACAATTGAAATTATACCTTATCTTTTGAGCATAGGTGCTAAATTTAAAGCACAGTATCCTTTAGTTTAGCATGGGGGAGTTTGCAGCGAATCATGTCGTACTGTAAACTTGCTAACTATGTTACCAACTAGCTAAAGAGCGTATAACGTATGACCGAGATGGAATAACGTCTCTCAACCAACATCCCGGCAAATAGGATTTAGTTACGCGTCAGTTCGCGGAGCACTAAAAATTAAGTTTGCTTTTAGTACAACCGCGTTTTCTTTGTTCTATAGGATTTCTGGTGCACCACCCGGTTTTATTGTTAAAATCTATCAAAGGAACTGTTTAGTTTATGGTCTTTACCGGCAGATCAATACAATTTGAAGTGATATTAATTCAGACATCATTCACCATCACGTGGCACGGGTCAAATAATCAAATTCTAGACATGTTGGAATGTTGTTGTTTTAGATTTTAAGTATCACCAGATATTTTTTAAAATATATTCCATGTTACATGCACACATGGCATATTTTCACAGTAGTGTGAGACTGAAAGAAAACTAACGTCCTCGACGTACCTGCATATTTTTTGGCAATGTAAGGTTGTTTGGAAAATAAAACGGATGAAAACATATTGTTAAAAAGATGAGTTTTTTAATTACGTAAGTTCCTTCTCAGGAGGCAGCATTATCACTAGATACAATAAACTGTGTCACTAAATTAAATAAGCACATTTAGTTTATTTAAAATATATTTTTCTCTCTGCCAATAATAATTATTATAGTTATATATAACTCCTAAGTCAATCCTAGAAGTTGGCTAATGAAAATAATAATTCTACCATAAATATAAAACCCTCACATCCGAAATAACTTAAATCAAACTCGAATTTCCAACTGCAAAACCTTCAAACTGTCACAAACCGAACCGGTTGATCGAGCACCATAGAAAATAAATTGCGAACATCAGAGGTTTGCTTCGAGTCATCGCTCCAGTTGTATAAAACCCTACTAGAGATTACACTTTCAAACTCGCAGCACTTAACATTTATATGAGAAAATGTAAATGAGCTGTCAAAATGCACTTCCCTAACCGCTTTAGCGCCGGTGTCTAAGTTTTATGTCCCAATTAAATTATTCCTTTTATTTTTACTTGTACTCGCGTTTCACCCGCGAGTGTAAGTGCAGATATAAATTTGTTGGAAATATATGTGGGAAACAAGGCTATTTAAACAGTTAGTGGTAGTGGTAATTTTTTTAGAGTAGATATATATTTTTTTTATGTTATAGGAGGGCAAACGAGCACCTGGAGCCATTTTCATGACTACCGACGCCCACAGACATCCGCATAGAGGCTATACAGATGCGCTGCCCTCCTTTCTCCTCCAATATATGTGGGCAAACGTGAGCAAAGTTATAATGACTACCGCACCCATGGACATCCTCATAGATACAGAGTGACCCTCCTTATTCTTAAGCCCTCTGTGGACCATCGGAAAGTCATTCCGTACGGAACGCGACTAAGGCTATACAGATAAATAAATAAATATAAATAAATAAATAAATCTTTATTTTCCCTTTACAAAGATAAGGTAGCAGCTTATATGTGTAACAAAAATTAAGAATTATAAATTAGATTAAAATTATCCTTGTAAGAGACTGGGGTCAATACTAGATCACAGATCTGTGCTACAGATCCCCAGGCTCTCACCCTTTTGGAGTGTTACAATAAAAAAAATAACTATGTTCTGTACTTAATGCTAAAAATAACAATGAAATACAAATGCTATAAAGAAAATATAGAGAGAAAAAAAAAAGAGAACAATTAATAATTATAAAAAAATGTTAGTTTGGTGCCTGTGTGTGTATATATATATGTGTGTGTGTTTGTTTAGAGTGTGTCGTGAATAAAGATTATTAAAATTATAATATTATTTAATGATAGTGATAAACCTTTCAGATACATTGGCCTCTATCCTCTTGCCACTAACATGTGCCACCGGCTACTTACGCACCGCACGAAACGCGACAGCATGGCTGTCACTTTCCGCCGGTGTCGTGTAAGCGAGTGGTTCCCGTTCGTGCCGGCCGAATGGGGTGCTTGCATGCTACAATTGCTATGATATTTTATTTTAATCTCGAGTAACACATAAAAAATGATTAACACAATCACGTAAATATTTTAGACTCGAATTTATTGTACTAAAGGTAACATACAAAACAGAAAAATAATAGTCAATTCTAAACAATCAATCTATTTAATATGCTACATTGTAATATATTATTTTTTTAACAGTTCTGTATTATTATCCACAGATATTATCTAAGTAGGTATACTAGAGAAATACCTAGGATAGTATTTAAAATTATATTATATTATATTAATTATGACACTAACATAAGGCTGTCAATCTAACTAGCGTAACAATATATACGACAGCGCTGTTGATAACTGAGGCAAACTTGTTTTGAGGCTTCTACGTTCAGCTTCAAGAGGTTGCGGATAGATGGCGCTAAGACAAAACTGTTATATTGCGTTCTCAGGCCAAATAAAAAGTAATTGCCTCACATTAATAAATCTTGGTTTATACAAAATAATGCCTTGAAATAAATAAAATAGTAACTATTATGAAAATAGTAGGTATGATCAATAAATTATTAAATTTAAAAAAAAATATTTAATTGTAAATTTTTTGTTGCGATACCAAATTACCGTAACTAAACAGGCTATTTTAGAAATTGAAGAAAATCAAAAAAAAGATAGAAAACACTTATATATTTCAAAGGTTTTTCTAAGAGAAATTCATTTAGTTTATGTCTGTATATCTCAGGGCATGGACCGCAAAAAAAACAACTTGTATCTCGGGTAAAACGAGTAACTATCCAAACGTAATTACGATTTTCTCGTTTTTATGTCTGTTTCCAAGGCACTTCTGAGAGTATTTTAGGGTAATGTACTGACATTTTATTAGCAACAGAGGACTGCAAGAGTTTCCATTTGAATATAAAGCTTCTATGAGATGGAATAAAAATTAGTCCAAGTGGCATTGTAGGTACTGAGCCGAGCGAGCAAATTAAATTTATGATAAATGAAACAAAAGTAATATATATATTATATAGAAGACTATAACTATTTTTTACTACCATGGGTTTTTTTTTTTTTTTATGGTATAAGGGGGCAAACGAGCAGTTGTAGCCATTTTCATGACTACCGACGCCCATAGACATCTGCATAGAGACTATACAGATGCGCTGCCCCCCTTTCTCCTCCCACCTCCATGGGCCACCGGATACTTACACACCGCACGAAACGCGACAGCACAGCTGTCACTTCACGCCGGTCTCATGTAAGCGAGAGGTACCTCCCCGGTCGTGCCGGCCCACTTCAGCTGCATGCAAGCATGCAGCGTGGCACTACCTCTTACTTTGCGTCAGTATCTATCAGAGCTAGAGGTGAGGTATTTAGGGAACGTTCAAGTATTACGTAACGCAATTGGGGGGTGGGGAAGGTTCTTGTAAAACGTTACGATAAGTTACAGGGGCGGGAGAGGGGTTTCGAATAACGTTATATAAATAATAAAAAAGAATAATCTCTCAAGTTCAAGCAATTCATGGCACTGAGCTTTTTTTGCTCAATTTAAGTAAAAAATAATAGTTTACAATAATAAAGTGTTAGGTTAGGTTAGGTACGTTTTTGGAGGGAGAAGGGGCTACACAACAACGCGCTTCGCGAGAGAGGTTCAAAAATGTTCAAGAATTGCGTTACGTAATACTTGAACGCTCCTTTACTCGCTCTCTTGATGCCGTTGCAATGTTACTGTCCAAATCACCCGCCGTACCGCCGCCATGTATATGGATATATTACAGTTCGCAGTAATGCATGATTATATCTCTATGACTTTTTACTCTGTATTTTGTTCGCATTATCTTAATGATACTATACTTCTGGTATAAAATCATAATGTCTGAAGAATTGGAATTTTCTCTAAAAAATATAACACGCTTCTCCGTACAATTCCGAAAAAAATAAATTAGAATTTTATAAAAAAAACACGCTCTACAAATGGGTTAAATGAAAATCAGAGATTTGTTATTCCCGATTCAATTAAAAAATAAACTGAGTAAAAATTCGTGGAAATTTTGCTAAAAAAATATAGCCCATTTTGTCCTCATTTGCACGAATTAACTTCCCAATATAATTTTTATGTCGCAATCGGACCTTATAAATTATGGCTTTCGGCTGTTTCCATAAACGGGGTCATTTTATATTGCGGCGGGTCAACCTTTAGCCGGATTGTCATTGCGAGACATTCTTCAATATGGCGGTTCACGTTTAGCCTCATCGTACTTCTTCCACATTATGGGCGATCAAATGAAACATTGTATAAGTGAAAACCTACTATTGCTATGGTATATAAAATTTAAAATCTATGTTATCATAAACACAAAACAAAATTTAAAACCGAATATTAATTATATTTAAGTGATACATTTGTATATTGACAAGCCATAGTACAATGCGCTTAGAATCTGTGTGACACATCTTAATCTATACTAATATTGTAAATAGGAATAATTTGTATGTATTTACGCATATATGTATGTATGTAACTAATAGCCTTCGAAACTACTGAACCGATTTCAAAAACTCTTTAATCATCAATACATTATCACAGATTAACATAGACTATTTTTTACCGCGGGAAATGCTTCATTTACACGGGATAACGAGTAAACTTCTTAACGGTTTGGGTTGAAATTTTGTGTGTATTTCCATTCATTATTTAATTTTCGACAGTTGGCGCCACTGTCGTTCCTATGAATTTTGTATATTGCTGCTGCTTATACCCCCATTCTAATTTGTAATAGAGAAATCGAAAAACGTAAAAAAATACGGGTTGGCAACCCTGTATTTTTAGCCAACATAACGTCAGAGGTAAAATAAGTCTAAGCGCACTATACCTAGCCAAACGCGCTGACATAATTCGGCTGAAATGCAGAATATGCAACCTGTTAAATAAATTATAGTGTTTTAAAAAGCACCAACAATATCAACAAGTAAAAATTTTCTACATTTTATCCTTAACGAAATTCCCGAGCTTGAATATTTTCGCGATATTTTAAGTTAAAAAGAGAACAGTTAGTTCTGTTATAAACGTAAATTGGCAAAACGGTAAATACTCAACAGAATATAATTGATAATGACAATAGTGAACGAAACAAATTTAATTAACAGAGCAAAAAAAAATTACAACAGAACTCAGTAGCGGCGTAAATTCAAAATAACCAGTCTTGAATTAACTTGGTCTTCTTAATTTTCTTTCTCCTCAGGCGACGGATAGTTATTGAATTAGCCAACTACCCTCGAGCGAAGTAGGTTAAACTTGGCATCAAGTGGAGTCAAACAGACACTCGGCCAATAAAGCTTAGTGTAGACAAAGTTTACAAAGTAAAATAAATCTTGTCTTTAACTGGTGAGATGTTCGAATTGTAGCGAAAATTCAATATTGTAGGTAAATGTAGTACTTAATATTGTTAATACATATTCCAGTAGTTATAGTAGAAGTGAGTATAAATTGCTTGATCAGTAGTTATATTAGTTTTTAATATAAAAATATCTACCTCGTGGTCTAGTAAAATGCATGAATAATACAGATATAGTCCCGGGTCGAACCAAAAAGTTTTAATAGGATTTTTCAATTTCTAATAACCGACCAGATAAGGAAGATGGCGTTGTTACACTCATGTATGGGCCCATCGCGCCCAAGCGTTGGTACGGCACCTGAATTTCCTTGATAGTGTCGAACGTCCTGTCGGTACAGAGGACAGGTAAACTGGTGTTTGCTCACGTACGTACGTACATTATTTTTTTTGCAATTAAATCTTTTGTAGACTTCCCGCTCTCATTCGACTACGTTGTTACTTAGCGCCTTTCCAACTAGTTTAGCTTGCAATATAAAAATAAATAACACTAAGATAATATTGACATTTTTTAGTTTCGAAAGATTGATTATTTTGTGCCACAAAGATAAATTTTAAATATGAAGTAATCTGTACAAGTATAATGGTCTCAAAGTTAATTAGCAAAGAAACTTGTTACACGCAAACTTTTAACTTCAAAACACAATTTTCCTTGAGGAAATCTTAAAAAGTTACCAATCTCGTTTCCTTTCACGTTCGGTTGGGAGATTTTCTTCGGAACTTCGTCTCTTTGTGCGAGGTTTAGTGATAAAATCTTTGAATTATATAAGGAAGTAATTCCTCCAGATATTAATGGTGCTTAGGTTCCTTTAATAGGGATATTGATATTTTCCTTGTGTTTAATCTATTTCCAAGCGAGTTATAGCTTGACGAAACTTTATATTTGTAAAGAGCTCACAAAGTCATTTTCAACACAATATAAATGATAATATGGGTAATCTTTGTACAAATATGAAAATGATACAGTTAAATATTTTTCAGTGAATACAAGGAAGTAAGAATAATTCTCATTCGTAATAATAAACTAGACTATTTTGAATATTTTTTATGTCTTTGTAAATACATACTAAAAATGGCATATTAAATCTTAGACAAATAAATCAATAGATTATTTAGGTATGTATATTATTTTTCAATATTTTTTGTCACCTTTAAATATTTAAATTATTTTGTCAAAATAAACATAATAAAAGAAGCTGTGTGCCGCGGCTTCACTCGCAACAAATTTCACCAAGATCAAGAAATATTACGAAAACGTATGAAAGAAGTTTGCTCACTGTCATGATGTGACGGAAAAACACCTAGAGACATTTTCTCTATTGTAGTCTTCATAATATAAAAAGTGTACTACTTATACCCGTCGTACAACTTGTATATAATTAGGGGGAACTCAAAGAACTGTTACGGTATATACGTTTTTAACTATAGTTTCACTTAGTATCATAATAATTATAATAAGTTTTGCAGCAACATCTAAATGGCCACGACAAAATATGATTCTCATATTTGTATATCAGGCCTGGTGGATGAAGTACTTATTGTTAATATGGACACGTGTGCCTGGCTAACTGCTCAACAGCCATCTATTATATTTATACCAATTTTATGGCTGAAAAAAATGTTGTGGTTTGTGGGAAATAGATACCTACTTAGTGTTGCGGACTTTAAGATTTACTAATACAGTATTCTTTCAGACTTAGTTTGCAAATATCGATATTTCAGCTCAACTAAGAATTGTAACGTAAAGCTTGATAGCCCATAACCCTTCCTCGTGAATGTAGCTATCATACACCGAAATAATTATTCAAATCGGACTGGAAATTTCAGAGGATAGCGCGTTCAAATAAACAAAAAAAAAGTATTTCGACCTTTTTGTACTAGTATTAATATATTATGATGTCCTACGTTTTGGTCTTTCTAAGATTAAAGGTACTGCAGGCAGAAAAAAGATCGATAGATCTTTATTGCTGAATCATGTCAGAACTTTGTATGAATATGGAAGGTTCGAAGGTGGCCTTGCAACCGGCGCATTTATATGAACAGAGTTATGAGGAGGAAGCATGATACTGTGTAGAGATCGTAACTTGAACTCTGTTTGCTCTGCCCATCCCATTAGAGAAATGATGTTGATGATGATGATGCTGTGATGTTAGAAAGAGGTTGATGTTAAAAGCACGAGAACTCGCGCGTCTGCAGCGATTTTGAAACATATATCACTGATGAGTGTTCAAATTTCATCTTCTCTGAAATAAACCTGCGCTTTCTACTACGTGATTTAATCCGTTACTAAAAGCAGAACGCAATCACATTAGGTTGCACAATAATGCAGTTGGAATAATACGGGTTGGCTCACATGCATTTCTCTTGATTTTCAAACTCAAAGACTATTTTTAAATCCCACAAGAACTATACACATTCTAAATCAAGATTAAATATGAAGATAATTATCCTATAGAAAGTTATAATACTTAAAATAATGATTTTTTTTATAAATAATGCATTGTACCTATTCTTTCTGACGTGGTTTTGTCAAATGAACAAACGAATAGTTTAAATAATTAATTATCTTATCATGCCTTGCGAGTCTGCCTAACGAGATTCGATTATTTTTTATCTGTAGTTATTTATTTTATTTTATTTTATTTTATTACTTATGAAAAACTTACAGCTAATACAACAAAATTGACATAACAATAATTTAAGAAGGCCATTTAAAAGTTTTTGCAGGTAGAAAGTGATTAGATACAGTGAAATAGGCAGTAGTGAGATAACATGTAGAAATGACTTAAAAATTGTGAAAAAGTTTAGCTATTCTCATAGAAAGTTGCACTGATAAGTTGCTTTAATGTATTAATAGTAGTGTGGAATAAATCAATGTCGATGCTCTGAGATACCTTATTGTATGATTTGTTAGCTCTTAACATGTACGCTTCGGTAATAAGATTTAGCTTGTGTATTATGTAGAAGCTGAGTTTTCCGAAATGTAGTCGGTGGTACACGAAGCTCGATTTTGTTCGTTAGTTCAGGACAATCGATTACACTATTATTTAATTTGAATAGAAAGGTTAGATCAGCGACTTTTCTTCGTTCAATCAGTGGCATTAGGTGAAATTTCATGCAACGAGCATGATAATTAGGTAAATTAATTTTGGTTCGAAATTCAATATACCTACCGCAAAAAAATATTTTGAATGTTTTCTATACGATTGATATATACGTCATAGATAGGGTTCCATACTGGTGAGCAATATTCGAGGTGACTACGCACGAAGGCACAGTACAAAATTTTTAGTGTTTTTATGTTCTTAAAATCAGCGGATGTTCTTAATACGAAACCTAAACATTTAGAAGCTTTGTCAACAATATTATATTATGCAAGAATAAAAATAAGCAACGGCAATTATAGTTAAAAGTATTAAATTAGTGTTGCAAAGATTCAAGCCAATTGAAACCTTATTCCTATGCAAATAAGTTAATGTAAGGTAGTAATAGTATTCATTTTTATCGTAAATGAAGTGTACAGTAATTACCATTAAGCAATTTTCGACTATAGTGCAACGTAAATAAGGAATAATTACGCATGCGCAGTACATAGCTGATGTGTGCGAAAAGTGAACAAAAGTACGGTCGTAATAGTATAGTTGCAAAAAAATATTTTCAATGTTTCTCAAACTTTTAGACGGACAAATGCGACAACGTAATATATAAAAATAAGGTATATCAGAGTATCGATTAGTAATTATAAGTGAAGATATTTTTATAAGTCCTGTTCCGTTTTTATGTGGTATGTTGGTGAAGTAGCACTTTTCTTGATCAATGTTTTGCAGCCCACAACCCAGATGAACAAAAAACCCCTTTCGTTTGCGAGTTTCTTTGTTTTATTTAACAGAATTTTGTTATCCAAAGTAAGATGATCGTTTACGTAGACAATATTGTCGGATTGGAATCCCAATTTACTAGCCGTTAGGGCATTTTTGTGTTTTCTGGCTGCGGCTACAAAGTCATTTTTAAGGTACCTGTTATGGATAGAACAAATAATATTTTTTGCGCGTTCGTTGTTACGTGTCGGAACTCGCGCAATGTAATTTATTTGATCTTTGGGGATGCTGCAACCGATGACTTCACCCATTTTCTCCACGATTGAATAAAGATTTTCAGAATTGGTTACCGGAACACCTTTGATTTCGAGATTGTTCAGCCTTGCCCTTTGTTCTCCGTCACGGTATAATTATTCTAATTTCGAGCATCGTTCGTGAACAGCTGTGATGTCAACCTTGGTTTTCTTGAGGCAGTTGACTTCCTGTTCTAAGCTTTAGTAGTTAATTCCTCCACAGTATGATTCGGAAAGTCCATGCCTGACTTGAGACCCGAGATCTCCTCCTTGATGGATTTTAGCTCCACCAGTTCCATCTGAATAGACTTTAAACTTTTTAGTATAGCAGGCAAGCATTCCATCCTAGCCGATAGAGCTCGTACTTCTAGCCCTTTACCTTCTATATCAGGAATCGGAGCCATAGTGGATGCGGGAGTCGTGACACGCGGATTGGATCCTCCCAGAGATTTGCAGTTGATACACTTCCAAGTATTTCTGCGGTCACCCAATTTTCGCCAGCCAACCTCGGTGATGCCAGCACAAGGGAAGTCAAATTGACCCAGACAGCCGGAACACTTGACCCCATCTCTGCACTCCATTTCACAGCGTTTACACGAAAACATGATATGACCGTAACCTTGGCTACAAAGTTTGAGAACCGTAACTGAGATTTAAACTAATTGAATGCGTCCGCACATATTGCAGCCACCTAACTGCTATGAGGTAGTTCTGTGCTGAAAATATGAGAATTCCACGTTCCACGAAGGTAACTCAACTTACGCTCTTATGATGCCGCCCTAAAACAGCTATTCTAGGTGCGCTTTCTGAATTTCTGACTTGAGTTGAGAAAGGAACAAGGGACACGTCTGCGTAACAAATGTGCGGATATCTATGGATATCGACAGTCTTCAAAAGGCTCTGTAGTTTGTTCCCTCAAAAAATATATGTGTGGTACTCGGGGACGGCCGCGGTGAAGCTATTGCATGTATTAAATGTGAGTACTGTTGCCAGCTTATTATCTATACAGTCATTAATAGTCTTGTGTAGTAAAAATGGAAGATCGCGTTCGGCCAGAAAACTTAATTTTAAACTATTATTATTAGTTTACTAGCATACGATGCTCGCGTCGCGGTGGCTCCACTGACGAGAGGTTATGAGTTAATTTAAATTTAATATATTTCTTTTACATCTGTTATCTAATAATATCTTACATTTAAGTTTGTTTTTACTACAATATCGCCAGAATAAATATTTTGGTAGAGTTTACAAACATAAAATTATATCACAGGTTGAATTTGAATTTTGACAGTTCGGTGTTAGGTTTTATTTTCGGTACCGGTTTCGGTTTTTTGATTCAGTCGTCGCGCTCAAAGCCCGCGGATAAAATGGTTAAAGTAGCCTACTGAGGAACACACGAATCTATAATTTAATACTACCAAAATTATAAGAATAAAATATAAAATAGGAGCAATACAAAGGATTCGTAATATCTACTTAGATTATTCTATATATTCTAATAAGTTCTATTCTAATAAATAAGGTAATAATTTTATAAATATAAGGAAATAGTTAATATTAGAGAGAAATATCTGCGACCCACAAAATTGATGTGAAGCAGATCTTAAAAGGGTTCAAAAGAATTGAGGTAGATAACTCTAAAAATAAAGTAAGATTACTCAAGAAGAGAAAAAGTAACTGACATATTTCACCGTCCCTTTGCAAGATACTTGTAGGGCAAGGAAATAAATAACTTCAGAACATATTTCCTTCTAATATTTCTAACATAAACTATGCATACGCCTATGATAAATGAAGGCTCTGTAACGTACGTTTTTATTTTTATGCCGTGCGATACGTAATCATTTGACTATCAGACACTCATTGTATCTGATAGCGATATAATACAGTCTATCAGTGATTACATAATGTTTTTATACTTAAAGATCTGTATGGTCTATTAACAGAAATATAATATTTAATATTATTATACAATCAGGCAGAAACAAGCCGATGAATAATATGAAAATTCAGAATAGGGACTATGTTAGTTACAGCTATACATATTTTAATAAGAAGTAGGTACGCGTTTGAACAGACGAACTGTACCTAATAGCTGGAAGGCTGCGGATTTCCGGAAGTTTAGGTCTTATGAGGCGGCTTGCCACCGAGGTGACGCTAATTTGTCTTGGGTATCCTTATTCCCAAATTCAACTAAGGTCTTCCATAGGATTTGGGTAAGGGTTCCTCAATAGAAAGCCCAGTGTCCCCACACTGATCGGTAAAGGCATTTTGAGATCAGGTGTATATTGAACGAGCTGCTGAGCCAGCAGAAATACTTGAATGGGTTATATAAATTTTGTGTCAATTTTAATATTAACGTCCATACTAAGGAACACATTTCGCTTTATCCTCATAATATTTCAAATTTAAATGTTTCTGTGTATATTGTTTATCCTTTCGCGCAAAAACTATTGTATTAAAATTGGCTTAAATATAAGAAGGTAAATCAGAAATAACAAAAAACCTCACATTCGAGCTCAGTTTTTCGGTTACAAATATTATAACTACCTACACACTGTTGTTTATATGGAACGCCCTACGACAAATCGTAATGGAGTCGTGAGTTATAAATTCGCCTGTATTTATGATGCAGTACAAGTGCACATGGCGTCGACCACGGCTTTGTGATTAATAGTCGAATTACCCACGACACCTCCTGCTCCGCTTACCAACACGACACAAGCTAAATAACTGCATTGTTCTAAGTCCATATGTTTGTACACTTTATCTTTTATGTAATTTTTTTATAGTATAAGTAAATGTGCAGTCGATGACTTTGATGACTTGTAATGTAATAAAATAAGACTCGTCTTGATGATCTTTATTGACTTTTAAATATATATTGAGTGAAAACTCACTACAGCCATAAAGAATGCCGTGATTGTAATGTACTTCTTTCCTTTTCTCTGACTAACCACATGAAACGCGATTTCTTTATATTGTCCGCGTATTGAGTCTCAACATTTACCGAATAGGACATAAGACTCAGCATTCTTTGCACGTTTGTGGGTATAAGTCATCGGCTAAGTCATACAAAATTAACTATATTAATAAAGAAATAGCAGTAAGGAATCTTAGACTTGGCATAACTTTGTCTATATTTCATTACTTAGAGATAAACAAGCAGCTCCATAGAGACTAGGCTAGTTTTATTACAGAATGTTTTTGGTGGGATACTTATAATCTTAAATTTTATTATTATTATTAGTTTATGAGACGCCGTTACAATGAGAGTACTGCCCCTAGGCATGTCCGGCATAGCCTTGGGGATTACAGAGTCACTAAAGCCTCCCCACCAGGGCAAGACGGCAGAATCTTCGGGAAGGCTGGACAAGGACCTATTTCAATGAATACCAAGTCTATCTCCTGTAATCATATCGTGGAACAGAATAGATGGTATGAAGGATGTAAGATTCTTAATAGCAATTAGTTCCATGTTGCTTTGCAACGGTATTGGGCCGGCATGACCGAAGATCTCTCGCTTACATGACAACGGGATAAAGTGACAGCTGTGCTGTCACGTTTCGTGCGATGTGTTAAGCATTGGTCTCTTGATCGTAACGCACAACGCTGCGGCATGTGGTTCAACGCAGCGTCACGACGCAGCGTTTACCGTCTCTGCGGAGAAGCGGTCATTTGATTTTGCCGCAGCTACCAAAGTCGACGTGTCAACATGAACAACAACATTGAAATTTGTACTTTGCTAGAGGAGGAGGAGGAAGAAAAATTTCTACAGCTGCTGAAAAGTCGAAGAAGCAGTTCAAGAAACATGTTTTGACAACGGAAGGGTGAAGGTGGTTTCGAAACTTTAATAAAAAGGCATTAAATTGATGTCATTTATTTATTTTATAATATGGTTTGTCTTTATTTTTGTATAAAGAAGGACATTTGCAGATTAATTCAATTAAATTGTCCTCAAACAATCCATTGTTGACCCGCGACGCACACCGCAGCGCATGAACGAGAACGACGCAGCGCTGTGCGGCGTACCCGCTCCCCTCTTCACCGCGCTTGCCCCTCGCCGCTGACGCAAACTACGACGGAACAAGAGACCATACTAGACGTTTTTCATACGATTAACTATCCGGCACCGCATGCCGCATACCGCGGCGTTGTGCGTTACGATCAAGAGACCAAAACTTAAGTAGGCGGTGGCTAATTGGGGTGGGAGGAGAAAGGAGGCAAGCGCATCTGTATAGCCTCTATACGGATGTCTATGGGCATCGGTAGTCATTAAAATGTCCTGCTCGCTCCTAGACCATTAAAAGAAAAAAAAAAACAATACCGTATTCAAGTGAAAAGTGCTATGCTGTGGCATCACATATGGTTTGGGAATCGATTGGCCCATTGGAGGGGAGGAGGAAAGGAAAGGACCAGGCTGGCGCAGTGGTACAGGGCTCAAATAAGCGGAGCATGTTGCGCTACGGGTCGCTGGTTCGGATCCCGCCTAGGTTATGGATGTTTATCTATGTATTTATATAATAAAAATCTTAAATTATATAAAATTTCTTAAATTAATAAAATATTAAATATATTTCCGTTGTCTAGTAGGTACCCGTAACACAAGATCTTACTCGTCTTATCACGGGGCTAGATTAACGTAGATATTATTATACTATATGCGTAACTATTATTTGGCTGTCCACTGGCGTCGGTAGTCAACAAATGATCGTCTGCCCCCTTATCATCATCATCATCACCATCATCAGCCTCTTGCAGTCCACTGTTGGACATAGGACTCTTCCATAGCACGCCACTGGCCTCGATCTTCGGCTAACCTTATACTGTAAGAAAACAATGTTATAATATTTATGAAAACACAAGAACCAGTAAGTGATGTCTTAATAAATAAGCAGCAGAATTTCGGCAGGGCGAGGGCTGGGATTATACCGATTAATTTCCTGACCGCAGCCTCCGGTGCACCTGCCTCCATTGACGTTATCTATTATACGTAGTCGTGTGTTAGGGAATTAACAATGTAACTTTAATAATCCTACGCGCTGTGTAACCAAATTAATATTAGGACTGTTATAATGTGTATGTAAGATGGGTATCTTACAAGTTATTATTTTTTATTTATTTATAGTTATTACAATAATACTACTTAAACTGATGTTATCTCGGTTTGTTTATTTATTTTACAAGCGTCGAGCTTGTGTTTCAAAAGATTAAGCCATGTATGGACTGAGATGAATGTCCAGTTATAACAATGTTTGTAAGAGGTAGTGCCACACTGCATACTTGCGTGCAGCCGAATCGGGCCAGCACGACCGAGGATATACCTCTCGCTTACACGAGAAAAGTGTCAGCTTTTCGTACGGTTTGTACGTAGCTGGTGGCCCATGGAGGTGGAATGAGAAAGGAGGCCAGCTAATCTGTGTAGCCTCTATGTGGATGTCTATGGGCGTCGGTATACAAAAAAAAATGGCTCCGACTGCTCGTTTGCCTCTCTATACGATAAAAAAATATGCGAAAGTTTAAAATATTGTATGTATTTTATTTTGATTTTCTGTTACACAATAACTGCTAAATGGAATTGTTTGGAAGTCGGTAGGTACAGATCTAAATTACAATCTACAGTAACTACATGTAAAAAGTACATTCTGGAACACTTATCAATATACCGTTAATAATAGAAATTATTAATTAATATCCGTACTTTGTGTTCTGGTAGGTTAATTAATCAGATAAATATTATGTATTTGTATTTCTCAATAATACGTCCGTGTGTATTCTGCTGTCAGTAGTAGGGAATTGTAAAATACACTGTATTGATAGTATGAGTGACGTCAGATTTTTTAAAATTTAAAACAAAAATGTTGCAAACCGTCGGAGTATTTGATGGAATAATAAGAAATTTAAAATAGATTATAGAAAGGAATAATAAATAAAATATAAAACAACTCCTTGTAAACTTCATGTAGCAGTAGGTACGTAATAAATACAAAAGTTTGTTGTAAGAAAGTTGTTAGATCATTAATTTGTCTCTTGAGCGTACCGAGCTTACATGGGAAGGTCATCAAGATGGCGTAGATTATCCTAGCTTAGATGAAAACATAGCAATGGGAATTTATGTTCATTTCCTCTTACAAATCCTCTCACAGTAAATAATATTATAGGTAAATCTTACTTTATATGAAAATTTGTGGTAAGTAGGTATGTACTTGACTCTTTTTTTAGGGTTCCGTATCTCAAAGAGAAAAAACGGAACCCTTATAGGATCGCTTTGTTGTCCGTCTGTACGTCTGTCAAGACCTTTTTCTCTAAAACGCTTGAAGGGATTAAGCTGAAATCTTTGTCAAATACGGAGGTCAGTTACGTCTTGATGCCTTGAAAAAATCACACTTCTAAGTTAACGCAATAAAAAGTTATAGCCATTTATGTACAAATTTTGTATGAAAACGCACTTTTTCGAAAACCTATAGGGTACTTCCCGTTGAGCTAGAATTCTGAAATTTGGCAAGAAGTAAGACCTTACAGTATACATATAGGAATAAATCAAAAAATTGGTTAATAAAAATTATATCACTGGAAAAATCATTACCAACTTATGCATGTAGTTCGTTTCATACTAAATGTATGCAAGCACCCGCATATATAAGTTTGTCGCAGGGAAGTGTAATTTTCTCAACGTCTATTAGTTTTGCTCATACCTCCCGTTCCTACGGAACCCTCGGTGTGCGAGTCTGACTCGCACTTGGCCGGTTTTTTATAGTAAAAGGGGACAATCGAGAAATTGGTGTAATTTTCATGACTACCAACGCCCACTGACATCCTGATAGAGGTTATATAGATGCGTTGCCCCTCTTCCTCCTTATCCCACTATAGGCCACTACCGGCTACTTACACACCGCACGTAACATGACAGCACAGTTGCACTTCACGCAGGTCCACAGTGGAAAATCGAGGTGTGTTTCGGCCTAAAAATCCATGACTTTTTTATTTCTAACGATTAAGCTGTAAAATTTTGCACAAACATAAAGTAGTATATAAGGTTTCAAATAAAATATATTTTAGTGTAATTAATCTTATAATATATGTAATGAATCAAAGTGAATTTACAATATGATGTAAAAATAATTTTATTTCTTTACGAGTTTATTTATTTATATATTATATATTATATTTTCTAAATATAACACCTAAGTTGTAAAGTAAGTATATTCTATTCGTTGCAATTAAACATCCGTTTATTTATCTCTATAAATTCGTAATAAATAAGAAAATACATGAACACTTTATTGCTATTTGAAATTTAAGGGTGCTGTGCATCTAGTTGATGAAAAAATTCACACGTATAATTGAAATCATATATCATCATCAATAAATTATTCATAAATTACAAAATAAAAATCATTTCGCAAACATTGATACGGATAGAAAAATAAAAAAAAAGTCCGTTTTTGAACTCTTCTCACGCTTTTACACACAACATCGAAGTTAGCAAAAGTTAGCAGCTAATTTCTATAAATCTCTTTTATAGATAACTATGCTACAAATCACTATTATATACAAGCCGTGGGGAGACGTGCGTAACAGTCAAAAGCCTCGATGAACTTGAAAAGACCTTTTTGGCCGCATTTTATTTATATTTTTTTTCATGTAAATTTTGCGATTCTCCGATTGCTTCTTTGATTGTCCCATTTTCTATTTGCTATTTGCTTACACGCCATTCCTTCTCAGCCGGTCTATTCACAAACAACTACAAACGCGACAAAGTCGCTATGCAAACGACAGGTCCTCCCGTCGCGCCGGCCCAATTAGACGGCATGGAAGCAATGGATTTACCTCTTGACATTGAACAGTATTCTTATACATATTAATGATGATGACGAGACGATTTTCAAACAAATATGATATTTAACAAAATTATGCAAATATAATAAAATTACTTTAATCATTATGCGTTCCAAACTCATGTACATAAAGATTAAATATTGAAAATTTTACATAATAATAATAT
>LUGF01001429.1:1426-11982 GCA_001625245.1 Calycopis cecrops
GCACTTGATGACACAAACACCCCGTACTAACGCTCAATAGCAACTGAATAAATTACGTCCGTGTGGCAGCTCCACAGAAATTCAGTTGGCCCGGCCGAAATTCTGCGACTCACGACTGAAAAAATTACGCCCGTGTGGCTCCAGCCTAATGGTAATTTTCGCAGGAGTGAAATGAGTCAGTGTTGCATTGCATATGAATCCGACGCGAGAGTGCGCGTTCCTCTGAGATTTTAAGTTTTTTAGTTCAGGATAAACGAGCAGTCGGATTTTTCTGGGGACTTCTGACGTCTATAAACAGCCGCATAGAGGTTATACAGACACATCTCTATCTTCCCCTGTAATAGAACCACGGGAAACTCAATGCACGAAACGGGACTCCATAGTTGTCACCTTGACTCCCTGGCTGTGCCAGCTATGTTTGTCAACCCTCCGCATTCGGGACATCCAGCTTCTCCGCCCCTATTCAATACGTCCCGCTTAGAGTGTGTGCGGGACGCTAATTGTCCCGCTTTTCGACCACCACCGAAAGTCGGCCGACCAAATGATAGGCCACGCAAATATAGTTAAGACAGTACCTAATTTAAGATTATATCCCGCGTCATAAAAAAAAACGAAAAGAAAATAGCTCATACGCTATTCCCACCACTAAATTACAACAATCGCCCATCACTAGTTGGGTCCCGCTGTTTTAACCCTTGTCCCGCATTTGAAGTCATTATTTCCCGCAAATTCGTAACTTCAAGTTGGCAAGCCTCGTGCCAGCCCAATTAAGGAGCAATGATACATAGTATTACCTCTTACGAGTAGGAAGAAACTCGTAAATGAAAGCGTACACTGCCTGCGATGAAAAAGCGTTTTTAAAGCATAGAAGGCAAACGAGCAGCTGGGCCACCTGATGTTAAGTGCTCACCGACGCCCATAGACATTCGCAACAGAGGTCTAAAAGATGCATTTTTCACACAGAGCACGACTTCGGAATTCAAACCTACGACTAATGTATTTATGACTAGCTTTCCCCCGCCCGCTGAGTTTGTTTCGCCGGTTCTTCTCAGGACTGGGCTAGGGTTGAACCGGTGGTAGATTTTATTGTTGACGTTCACAAAGTAATTCCTGTAATTCTATTTTGAATTAAAACTTTTTGATTTGATTTCATTTGATTTGCAGCTTCGCCTGCGTGGATTTCATATTTAAAAATGTATAATATACATATAAACCTTCCTCTTATATTAAATACTCTGTATATTAAAAAAACCCATTAAAATCTGTTGCGTAATTTTAAAGATCTAATCATACAGACACACAGACGGCGGAAAGCGACTTTGTTTTATACTATGTAATGATATGCAAAATTTCACGAATGTAGTATTTGAACAATCTAGAAAAACCAGTGTCCAAATAAAAATCTAGTCTAGACCCGAGCGTGTGATAAAATAAATTAGAATAATTATAATTTGTATTACCGGCCGTTCAGTTCCCACCATTTATATGATAATTTACAAAATGGCGTCGGCGGAAAATAAAGGCGGCCAAGCGCGATTCTCTCATGATGCGGCGGGTTCCGCATCCTTCAAAACAAGATTATTAATTATGCGTGAGACAATTGTGAGACAATTTCGACACGTGATTGGAGTTTACTCGACAAAACACACTTTTCTGAAGTAAAAGGAGAAGCGACGTAACAGCGCGTTCACGACCACACCGGTGCGAATTGCGGCGCGGTGAGCGGATCGTCTGTCTCTCTCGCACTCGCGCGTCGAGTATCGAGTGAAAGAGAGACGGACGATCGCTCACCGCGCCGGTCTCTCTCTCTCACTCGCGCGTCGAGTATCGAGTGAAAGAGAGACAGACGATCCGCTCACCGCGCCGCAATTCGCACCTAAGCGAGGCAAAGAATTATGCGTATACTAGCTGCACAGCGCAGTTTCATCCGCGTAATTTTCGATCCCATAGAAATATTGAGATGAAAAAGGTTGCTGATTTCTCCTACCTACCCAATAGGCACATATTTCATGAGAATCGGTCGAGCCGTTTCGGAGGAGTATGGTTACTAATTGGGACACGAGAATTTTATTTATTATACTAATATCATAATATTTAAAGCTAGAGTTTGTTTTTTTGTTTGTTTTAACGCGCTTATCTCTGGAAGTACTGGTCCGATTTGAAAAATTCTTTCAGTATTAGTAAGTCCATTTAGCGAGGAAGGCTATAGGCTACTTTTACTACTTTTTAACCGACTGCGGCAAAAAACGGATTCACGTAAACGAAGTTGCGGGCGTCCGCTAGTATAATATACCTACAAGGTTACACTCCATTTTATTTCTCATATATTTTTCATACCGCGCGTCATGCATAGTAAAAATATTTTTATGTCCAGATTGAAATCTATAACAGTCCCATATATCAATCAAACCCATTCAGTTTTTGCGTGAAGAATAACTAGGGCTGTCATCACCTAAATTGCCGACGCCAGATAAATGTGGCAAAAATTTGACATTTGAGCGAAACATTCCGGACATCTCTGAAAAAGTATTTTTTGCAACAAAAATAACAAACATCGTTATAATTTTTTTAATTTCTATTTATTGATACGAAAAGTGTCCGGGTTACCCCTACCGGGCGGCCCCTCGACACCCTTCATACTAGGACAAATCCAGGAAATACTCATTATAATATTAGTAGGACACCAAAAACGGAGACCTCCAACACTCCTAGCAATCCGATGGAACTGTCGTATCTTCACTTATTTTTATAGTAAGGGAGCAAACGAAAAGAGGAGATATTTTGATGACTACCGACGCCCATAGACATCCGCATACAGGTTTAAATACAGATGCATTGCCCTCCCCTTCCGCCCCCCTCCATGGGCGACCGGCTACTTGCAGACCTCACGAAACACGACAGCACAGCTGTCACACTGTCACAGCATAAGTTGAGACCCGAAAAGCAATATACGGCTACCGGTCTAAGGCCTAATACTGAGGAACCCTAAAAAGTTCAGAATTTGTTCTCGCAATGAAAGCTTTTATTTTTTGGCTTCTTCCGCTTAAAATAATTCAAGTCGAAACCTGTTTTGTGATAAGTAATAAAATTTTGTTTCCCATGTGCTACACTTGTGGGGACAATGCGAACATCATCAACAACGAAATATTAAACTAAGTAGTAAGTGAAGGCTACGAGCAATTTGTGAATGTCCAGAATCCAGGTGTCATAGGGGTGACGTTGCAGAAGGTACCGACAGAACGACGTTTACAGATTTGTAGTAGTCGTTTGTTAGGGGACAAAGTTGCAGTCAAAATTGTTAAGTACTAGAAACTACTCTGAATTTACTTCCCATCTTGTTTCATCACACTTGTGACTTTCAGGCCATTCAATTAAGTGCGAATAACAGACATCTGATCAACTCGTCTATGAGGGACCAACATAAAACGGATTAAATTCTGCTGGTATTTTCTGCCATCAACCGGTCCAGGTCTTAGAAGTCTTACGTTACCATAATCAATATAACAAATCTGAAAAGTTATTATAGTTGTAGTTATTTTAGATAGAGCTTATCTCAGGAACTAAAGGTCAGATTTGCGAAATTCTTTCAACGCTAGATAGCCCATTTATCTAGGAAGGCTATAAGCCATAGGTTCCCAAACTTTTTCGTCTAACGCCCACTTTGAAAATCAGTTACTTCGTATCGCTTAATTAGTTATTACACCTTGATATTCAAAGACAATTATGTCGTTTCTGCTTACCGCCCTCTGAGCATCTAGTGCCCACAAGGGGGCGTTATCGCCCACTTTGGGAAAGACTGAGCTAAACACTACCACGCTATGATAATTGGCAGCGGAGTTATACGGGTGAAACCGCATGGCGCTGCTATCATGTAATATATGGAATGAATATTCAAAAAGTTTACAGGTATCGCGAATGTCCCCGGGGATCGGCGGGATTAACCCGTACGATTATGCCACAACTCCGTTATTAATGGCGTATCACCGAAGTGATTATGGGATTATGCGCCATGATTATCAGCTCGTTCGAATCCGGTTTGGCAATTGACATTGCCTTTTAAATCCGAGTTTTTAAATGTATTGCGCTAAGAGTTCCTACCGAATTGGGCCACCGAAAACTAACAAGCCCCGCACGAAAAGCGACACAGTCACTATTCGGCATATTAGCTTGGGGACTCAAATCCGGGATGACTTGACGTTCGCTAAATGTGTCTTTTACCCCGTACTCCGTATTTAGTAAAGGGCTACCAGATTCATGAGCCGCACATAACACGACAGCATAACTACAATCACACCGCTATCATGTCGGTCGTACTAGCCCGATTCAGCTCCCATGCAGCAACACCACCTTACTTCTACGCCATACGAACTAACGGTCCGGTAACGCCGCGAGAGGTACCTCCGAGGTCGTACCTAATTCGGCTGCAATTAGCAAAGTCAACCTCAGTTAAACACAAGAACCGGGCTAGTTAACAATATAACTCCAAAGTTAAACCAAAATCTAACTCTTAATTAGCCGAACAACGTTAACTAATAAATTTGTCATCCAAGCCTTTCTAGGTTATTTGAATGGGACACGTCATTTTTGACCCTATCCCCATAACCTTAGAGTCCAAATTTCATTATCAAAGTATGACATACCCTATTCTAGGTCCTTAAACCGAAATCCTAATTTTGGACTCTATCCCGATGACCTTTGGGTCCAAATTTGAATACCACAGGTATCACATGCCTAAAGCGGGAGCCCAATCCTTTTAGCTGGAATACCTACCTAATTAACACAATTAAACACCATGGGAAGTGGGATCAGCTCGCCATGGGTTTTAATTGGTGGACAAATAGGACATTCTCGATGTTTTTTTTAAACTTAAGGGAAATGTGTGACTGCTGACCCACAAACATCCGTATGTCCTTTTCGCTACTCACGGAACGCGACTGTATAACCATTAGACATTACTGACGAGCGTCATGTTTCCGATCAAGTTTGCCTAATTCGAATGCAATGATGCAATTACTTCTAAGCTACAAAATATGAATTTATGATGTTAAGAATATGAATCAGTTCAGAAGGTTTAGTAAGAGGTAGTGCCACACTGCATGCTTGCATGCAGCCGACTTGGGCCGGCACGACCAGGGAGGTACCTCTAGCTTACACGAGACCGGCGTAAGGTGGCAGCTGTGCTGTCGTGTTTCGTGCGGTGTGTAAGTAGCCGGTGGCCCATGGAGGTGGAAGTCCACGACTGCTCGTTTGCCCCTCTATAAGTACTATAAAAAAAAGAAGTCGCTCACTTCATAATCTCATTGATAATAATTACGATCCTACTTAATAATATTACGAAACTAACTGATCCGACAGAGGTCTTGTCATTATTGAAAAATAGGTATGTTGTCATGGTAACGTGTAATGTTATGTGGCCGAATTGTCCACCCGTTAATTTACCCTACAATAGTGTATTTCAAGTTGAGGTAGATATAAAATAGAACTGCAATAGAATTCCAATATCATAAACAATATTTTCTTACCCTTCTTAAAAAATATTTTTTCTTTAATAAAAAGTATCGTATGTCTAAGAATCTAATCTAATATCTCTTATATATTGTGTACAAAATTACATATACTCCTTCAATATTAATCGCACAGCCATGCTTTGTCCGTACACGCATGCAAAGGCCATGTTTTGACCGTACACGCATGCAAAGCCTATACTTTGACCGTACACGCATGCAAAGCCCATAGCCGGCTTTACGCGGCTGGCAAACCGCGGGGCACAGCTAGTGCACACATGACGCATGTCCCATTATTAAAACATGACACGCCGTTTAGCGGCGACGAAAGTTTGTCCAAAAAACACGAATTAGCCTAATTAAAGCCGACGACCCGGTTGCGTTTAATGTGATAACATATTAGCCATGATCTCACTTCCACCGTTCATTGATGGGAATTTGCTGTTGAGGTCGGGCAAATTTCTTTTTAGGGTTCCGTGTCTCAAAGAGAAAAAACGGAACCCTTCTAAGATCGCTTGTTGTCCGTCTGTCTGTACGTCTGTCAAGACCTTTTTCTCTAAAACGCGTGAAGGGATTAATTAAGCTGAAATTTGTCCAATACGGAGGTCAGTTACGTCTTGATGCCTTAAAAAAATCACACTTCTAAGTTAACGCAAAAAAGAGTTATAGCCAATTATGCACAAATTTTATATGAAAACGTACTTTGTCAAAAACCAAAAAATTTTCGGGTACTTCCCGTTGACCTGGAGTTGTGAAATAGGCAGAAAGTAGAAGAACTTATAGCACATATATAAGAATAAATCTAAAAACTAGTAAATTATATGTAGATCATTGGAAAAATCATTATCAACTTCTAACTGTAATTCTTTGCCTACTAAATGTGTGTGAACAACTGCTTATATACGTTTGTCAACTTAAACGGCAGGCGTAAAGTTACAATAACTGAAAACCATGCATTACGTTCGGATTACGGAACCCTCGGTGTGCGAGTCGGACTCGCACTTGGGAGCCATTTTACACTGCAGACGCCCATAGACATGCGCAGATAGACAGCGCCGGATTAAGCTGTGGCGGGGCTTGGGAGGCCTTGGAGTTGAGAAGGGGGCCCTTTTATAGGTACAAAAATGATCTTAAGGCCCTTTAGCCTTACGGGATCCGGCGCTGCACATAGGCTATAGGTACAGATGCGTTGCCCTCTTAGCTACTTACACACGAAGTTACACAAGAAGTCGAAACGCGATAGCACAGCTCTCACTTCACGCCAGTGTCGTGTAAGAGAGAGGTATCTCCCCGGTCGTGCCGGCCTAATTCGGCTGAATGCATGCATGCAGCAACACTACTTGTATATTTCTTGCATGTATCCCTTTTGTTTTATAAATAGAGAATCACTAGCAATTAATGTTATGTTACATGCTCTTGTGGCTTCCATGATCAATGATCGGGGCAATACCGTAACTACATCATTTGGGGCAGAGGAAAATACATTGGATGGGGTCCCAATATGCGAGTTGATGCAATGATTGGTTCCACCATCGGTGATCAGTGGCCACTATTCCCCATCAGGGGCCCCTGAGGGCCCCCTCGGGCTTTTTGCAGTCTTGTCACCTTATTACACAATGGCTGCAAGGTGATAGACGCCATAATTGTTGAACACCATAGAGACGATCAAAAAACAGTCATCAACAAACGCGAAAAGAACGCATCTAGGGACAAATTCACACTCTTTTTTCAAATTTTAAATTTAAAAAGCGAACGCGATAGAATAGATTTAAAGATACGAAAAGTTACTAATACATTATTAACCTTAAACAAGTCTAAAATAATCTGTAATTTAGCCTATTTTTGGGTTATAAATGACAAATATGTATTTAGATTTTCGTGTTCAATCTCTGCGGCAGTCTATAAACAACTTGATAATGGAAGTTAGCCCGATTGTTATCAAACCATATTTTACTTACAATAATTGAAGACATAAATTAAGATAAAAACAGTTCAGATTTCAGAGAGACCCCTTCCTTAATTTGCCACAATAATTTATTGGCGACCCCAACTCTAGAGACATCTTTGAAAGCTACTTAAATGAAAAAGATTTTAAGTGAAGATTACATTTTGTCTACAATCTAAAGGTTGTTTTCTGTTAGGACTTTTTATTTACTTACTTGGTTATACAATATAATAATTTTACATATGTATAGATACATATGAATTAAAACATGAAAATGAAATACATACAGCCATGTAATATGAAGATACAATCAGCATAATATAATCTTATTTTAATCGTTCACTTCCTAACAAACAAATCACGCGTAGTCTGCCCGAACCGGCGAGGTAAAAAAACAAAAATAAGTTGAATGAATACTCACTCGCAAATTCGTCGCACAAATTGGCACTTCCCTCCAAATGTTAATTTCAAATTACGAATTGTGAACGATATAAATACAAGCACACAACATAAAAATCACCAAAACTATACACTTGTTTATTTACGTGGTTTCGAAATGACAGTTCGTTGGTAGTGCGACACAGCGCATGCGTGAAACACTCGATCCGACGGCCGGCGCGCGACTGGCAATTCGTCGAATTCGAATTTCGAATTGCATCAGTGAACACCGTTCAGCGACCAGCGCTGCACAGCGGTGGAATTCGATTTTTTAATTTTTAGGCAGGGGTATTGAGATTCAAGACAATGTTATCGATGAACACTTATCGATATTAATTGGATGTAATAATCCATAAAGGGTTAACAATTCGAATACGTAATAATATGTTTAATATACTTTTAATTTAGCTTTATGTTTGAGTATTTTTCAAGATAAATGAAATTAAATGTTAAGGCTCAATTTAATGTTTTTATTTTTACACCACGTCGTATCTGATTGAATTGAGAAACCTAATAATTTGGCGTAGCTTTACTATAATAAATGACTTATTTTATTATAGGTAATTGATGTTTTATGCTGTTTATTGTGCTTTATTCTTATTTTAACTTTGATAAGGTTTGAACAATTTAGTTTTTTTTATATTTGTTTATTGGTTATACATAAAAACAACAGATATTTCTAAAATATGTTTATGTACTAGAGATTGGAATCTAATTCAAATCTATAGAATAATTTATTTAAGTTGGATAATCTGTCTTAGTGATGTACCCATTCTCGATAGTAATTTATAAAAGTGTAGGTGTAGATGGTATTGACTAGTTGACTTCGATCGAAAGGGCCTGTTCTGATTAAAGTGGTGGTAGCTGTATGTGAATCCATTATAAATTCTGAAATCTAACTTCTTTATTTTCACCCGATTGCGTAAGAGATATAGAGGTAATGCTTATCAGGTATGTATTGGTAGATATAACTTAAACTTACCTACACATTTTAATATAATAATTTGTCATTTATTATTTGTATCTGAAATTACTAGTAACTACGAATAAAAATTATATTCATATAATAAGGATAAAGTTCACAGCTGTTGTATACTTCCTAAGTCCCAGAGACAGCAATTAGCACAACAGTTGTCTAGACTCCAGAACTTGAACAAAGCTCCGCGAAACACATCTGTCACCCAAAACCTCTTTACAATGGGCACAGACAGAGACAAGTACGACAAGTATGAAGACTGTTTAACCTAGATACAATAATTCTTGTCATTTTAAACTTTATTGCTATACATATAAAAGCCATTTATTTATATAACTTGTGTATAATGGGGTAGCTCTTTTATTTTCAAACAGGATATCCGCCGGGTAGACGGTTTCCGATTATACGGTTCATTACACGTCAACGATGTATTATTTATAGATTCAGAGAAAAGGAAGTTGATCGGATGTTATATTCTCTGTTATTTTTTTAATTAAATTTATGAATGAAAATATTTTATTCAATCTAGTATTTTTGGAAATCTATTATTCAACGACAAAGTACTATAACACTACCACAAGCTAATTGGATAACTTAACTATATGTGGCTTGTAACTCCTGGAGTATATTAATTATACTTGTTTGAGACTTTCGCGTTTGTTACACAAATTGTGGCTACTTTAAGTGCACCCGGCACTTATTAAAGGTACTAGTCAAAACATACCTTTAGCCGTGGTCTCAAGCTGACTCTCGTCGGCTGGCACGGCTGGTTAACTCAATCGAAACGTCGAGCAAAGATATATGTTTGGACCTTTAATAAGTGTCTTATCGTGTTAAAACCCGTAAAGTAGCCACAATATATATTAATTATGTTCTCTACAAAATCATTATACAGCCTGGTGATAGACGGACGGACAGCGGAGGCTCAGTAATAGGGTTCCGTTTACCTTTTAGGTACGAAACGCTAAAAATGCACTTAAATTAAATATCCTAGATGCGCAATTCTTATTGACCTTGTTATGATGATGCAACTCTTTGTCTGAGTGTGTATTCATCTATTTGATTATGTTACATCGTCGGTGCCGCGGCCGGTGCTATAAAAAGTGTAAAGTAGCACGTGTTGTGAAGTGGGGTAAGTCGCTGGTTATATTTAAACGGATCAAGTAAATACACGCACAATAACATTCTATGAGTTGTATTTGTGTTGGGATTCATCATCATTCGTCCGTTGAAAGTTTTATTAAGGGAAATACATAAAGAACACAAATACAAATCTAACCTCACTAACCAATTCATGTTTTATATATATTATACAGTCAACGAAATTAAAGGAGAAAGCCGTTAATGCAAATATTTTCTATAAGACCGTACGTTAACTAAAACCTATAAGCCATTGCCCATAGCTAAAGAGCTCTTTTAAGAGGTAGCGCCATGCTGCACACAATTTAGTGTGTAGCCGAACTGGGTCGGCGCGACCGGGGAAGTACCTCTCTCTCACTTAATATCGACGTGAAGTGACGGCAATGTAAATTGTCGTCGCGTTTCGTTCGGTTAGTGAGAGCTCCGGATAGCCCAACCCCCCCCCTTTTCATGGCAGCACAGTTTAACAGTAGAGTACCCCAGGAGGGTACCGGCATCAATGATGCTGGAGAATCCCTCCCTGGACCTCCAAGCTCAGGACCTGAACCTGAGC
>LUGF01001429.1:12997-24332 GCA_001625245.1 Calycopis cecrops
TCCATGCCCACCATCTCGATATTCCTAAATGTTGTACTGAGCGGTATAAACGCCATTTTTTTACAGCGTACAACAGTACTATGGAACCAGCTGCCTTCCTCGGTATTTCCGATCCGACACGACTTAGGGATCTTCAAGAAAAGAGCATACCTCTTCCTTAAAGGCCGGCAACGCGTCTGCAACACCTAGTTTTGCGGATGTCTATGGGCGGCGGTAGTCACTAACCACCTGCTCGTTTGCCCCCTATACCATAAAAAAAAAGCTAAAGACACCGACAAAAACATGAATTATATTAATTGCTGTAGGAACTTATCTATATGTAGTATATCACTTCTTAACTCTGGAAGAGAGGCGTAAACCGGCGGATATCAGTCTCTTAGACAAATTTGTACAATCCAAATTCGATTGTCCATATTTGCTATCAAAAATAAACATGCGTGTTCCTTACAAATACACTCACCTAAGAAATCGTAAGTGAAGTTCCAACGAGCAGACACACTGACACTTTCTTAATATATATCTAGTATAGGGGGGCAAATGAGCAGTTGGAGCCATTTTTCCGACTACCGACATCCATAGACATCCGTACAGAAGCTATAGAGATGCTTCATCTTCCGCCCTCATAAATGGGCCACCGGCTACTTACACACCGCACGAAACGTGACAGCTCAGCTGTCATTTTACGCCAGTATCGTGTAATATACATAATAATAATGAAGTTTAAGACGTCTTAACGTTAGGCTTATTCCAATAGACGATCAAAATATGATGATATAGAAGTAAAAATGTATTTAAAACATACGTGATCTTTTCAATGAAATACCACTTAATAGATCTTGATCGGCAAACAATAAATAATCCCTATATGGCGGCTATTCCCTATCTGACAGAGAACAATATTAATTATCTACTATCAAAGCCTCTCACTATTAGTTACTCATAAAGTACAGAGCCCGTTCAATGAACGCCTTCTGTTCTTTATTACGGTGGATATCGTAGACACTTTGGTGCCTTTGTGTCATTCAGACGATTGTCTGTCGAGTCTATAGTGTGATACAATAAAATTGTTTTATTTTACATTTTTACGTACGAGATATTTGAAAAACTGTATGCCTGTGTTATGTTTTTGTGTTTGTGTGTACGCTGATCAGTCAGGCAATACTGATAAAATAATGGTAATAATCAATAACCATTAACATACACCTTTTTATGGTATAAAGAGGAAATGAGTTGTACTACTAACGCCCAGAGACATCCGTGTAGAGATTATGCAGCTGACCCTTATTCCTCCTCCCCTCTCCAAGCGCCACCACACACCGCACGAAACGCGACAGCACAGCTCTCAATTTATGCCGGTATCGTATAAGCGAGAGAAACCTATCCGCAGCGTAGCACTACCTCATTCTCAAAAAGAAGAAGAAACTTGAGACGAGAGAGACGACAATAATGATGATGATGATGATACATCGGGCTCGACCCCTACATCTAAAGGCCAGACCGTAACCCGTTTGAGTCAAATAAGAGATAATTTACCTCTTAAAGCTCAATTAACGACAAATTTTCCTGATTGCGATACGTTTTGCGACTTCATCAACGTAATTCGCCCCCAAGACATCTCATTACACAAATTTATATGACCTCAATCTTATTGAACGTGGAAGTTTTAATGTACCTATGAGACTTAAGATCCTAACAAGGAGAACAGGCAAAACTTAATAATAAACTTATATGCGGCAACGATATTACCAACTGCAGTTTCAACTTTGTGTGACGTGAAATATTAGTCTACAAGTTGCCGTTGTAACGTCACAGTGATCTGATTAAATATCACGCGACATAAATTTTAAATTATGCTTTTAGAATTGATTTGGAAATTTGAAACTATCGACTTTAGAACAGAGCTCGACAATCGATAAATGATAGGTGACATCACTAAATAAACTCTACTTTTGTCTATGAACGATTTAATCGAATATTTTCACATGAATGCTAATTGTATGGATATCTATTATCTGCGTCCTTGTTACGTCATAGTGACATATGATCTGGAAGCCCAACAGCAGCTAACATGATTAGTTATTCGATTCAGTGCTCCCTGCACTAAATCTAACCCACACACGCTTTTTGGGACTGAAAGAAACTATATGAAATATAGGGAAGCGAACGAGTTCCCGGAATCTTATGATGTATACGATAGCCTGCACCCAAAAGTAGGGTTGCCATCCGTCCGGGTTTCCCCGGATTTGTCCTGGTTTAGAGGGGAGGGAGCGCCGGGGAGCGTCCGGGCGGGGTTTTATTTGTAGTCCGGATTTTGATTTGATTTTTGAATGATTGATTTGATTAAAAAAACTAAGACTAAAAATTTCAAGTTTTGGAAGAAATGTTTATGGTTACTGGAAGTATTTTTTTTAAGTTCGTCATTTAGTTTAAAATAGCAAAAAATAAATAAAAATTGATTTATGACCATTAAAACTATATTTAATTCTTCTGATTATCTTACGAAAAATACTATTTTCTAACGTCCGGGTAGGAAGCTCCGAAATCCGGGGTTCTTACATGCCTTGTCCTGGTTGACAGTTTTTTGAGATGGCAACCCTACCCAAAAGTAGCTCACATAGTTGCATTTCTTTCTTTCCCCCCGTGGGCCACCGGAAACTGACACAGCTGTCACTTTACGGCGCGGCGGTATGGAGTAAGTGTGAGGTACCTCCCCGGTCGTGCCGACCCAATGTTGCATGTATGAAGCTTAGCACTACCTCTTATTAAATTTTATCAATATCCCCGATTTCGCCAGTTTTCGCAATATGTATAAGAATGGAATCAAACAGACAAATACCTCCAGAATCGCACCTAGTTTGTACCTGACCCGTTTTTTCTATTTCATTCATTCTTCCTCTTTTGTTGTCAGGAGGGAATTCTCCGAATTGGCACAAGCGATGCCCTCAACTCTAGCCTTTATTATTAAAGAAGGACAGTTCAAAATCGAATGAAAATATCCTCTTAACAGGCTGTATTTCTTACAAATGTAATACATATCTTTTGATAATAAAAAGGTGTACGTTGGGCTTACGTAATACTATTTTAAGGATGAAATGTGTTGCAAAGTTTTGTCCAATTTTGTAAGCACAAACCAGTCAAGATAGCTCATAGAGCTCTTCAAGCTCATGACCCGTGTCGGCCACTTTTTAGCTGCCGCGCGCGAGCTGCTCCCCTCCGTTAAAGGTGGGGAGCTGAGGACACCCGCTGTCCTCGGCCACGATAACAATACCATAACCTATTAATCGCAACAAGTCCGGTTTGCCTTCTCCCATTAGTCTGGGAAAGAAGGGGGGGTCTGTCCCCCTATCGACCACAATTTACAGGGGCGCGAGTTAACGCTCGCCTCTCATATCGATGAAGCTGCCCTAGGCATTTTGCCTGCTTTAGCGTAGAATCTATCTAAAAAAAAAAAAAAAAAAAAAGTAAGCACAAAATATTAGTTGATGAGCAGTAAAAGTTTAGTGAGAGTGGTCTTTTTTTGCTTTCGCGGGGAAACGTGGCACTGCCAAAAGACCTAGGTAATTGAGGTCCAGTGGGTGTGTGTCACTCCCGGATGAGCCGCATACCCACTAAAACCCCGCTGGTGTCCTGGGTCGCCTATACTGGTGTGCCCCGGATCGGAGTAATAATGGTAATGTTGTGTTGTAGTCCAATTCCTGGTTGCCCGTTAAACGGGATGATGACACCTAGGGGGCTGCCTGCATAATATTATAGCGATCATCTTACTTGAGACCGGCGTCAAGTGACAGCTGTGCTGTCGCGTTACATGCGGTGTGTTTGCGGCCCATGGAGGTGGTAGGAGGAAGGCGTGCATCTGCGTCTCTGTGCTTATGGCTGTGGGCGTCGGTAGTCATGAAAATGACTCCGACTACTCATTCACCCCTTCATACCTACTATTAAATATAATATTACTCGACCCGTGCGCATTTCTCTTCACTGTCGATCCTGGCGACACAGGAGTAGCAGCGGTGGGAACGAGTGGTGGGCCAAAGTCCGATTAAAAAAAAAATGGCCGGCAAAAATGTAAATTGTTCAATCGTAATAAAATATGCCTATGTTCTTGAAAATGTACCTTTCTATTGGTGAAAGAATTAAGAAGGGTTAAGGGGTTCGGCCCAGTAGTATTGGAGTCTCTTTATAATATTATAACTAGCTGGCGCCTGTAACTTCGTTCGCGTGGCGTAGTAATATTATAATCAATGATTTGTTATTGTTTGCTTGCAGTGCCGAAATTCCGATTTCCCGTAGGAATGAGCGATTTTACCGCGGTAAAAAGTGATTTTGATGTTGACCAGTCTCAGTATCTATACACCATCTAAATTTTAATTCGAATCCGTCCAGTAGTTTCGGAGATTAGCCCGGACAAACAGAAAGACAAAAAAAATAACAAACGTTGAAAAATACTATTTTAACATCGCCCCCAATCAGTTTTTCGTAAACATATTCAATGTACACACACGAATTTTACTGTTTTATTATAATATTTAAGTATAGAATACAGATATAGACTTTTTTTGATTTGATTTGAGGAAGGGCCTTTACGCACCGTCTAACCGGACCTGGGTGGACCGGAAGGGTGTGTAGGCCTTGGCAAAAAGTTCGTGCCACTACCGCCTTCGGCCGCTATAGTGGAGTGCCCCTGGTCTGGTACCAACAGGACACTCCAGCGACTGGCCGGCCTCAACTTATGGACCGGTTTTCAACACAGATGGGTGTCATTAAGGCTATTAAAACGACCCCAGCGACAGAATAGTTTTAGCCCCAGGGTTAGGTAATGTAGACTTAGCCCTGCTATGAAATGGGAATAGTACACCGTCCATTATGGCCAAAGGTTAATCAGCATAGAAAGTAGATTAGAACTAGGTTCAAGTAAGAGGTAGTGCCATGTTGTATTGCATCGGAATTGGGCCCAAGCGACAGGGGAGGTACCTCTCTTTTAAACGATACCGGCGCAAGTTGACAGACGACAGTCTATGCGGATGTCGGATAAAATCGCTCCGACAGCTTGTTTGCAAATAAATACAAACCAGCAAACATAAACACACACTCGAAGTTCCTACGAATATACACTTCCCCGATAGTGCTGGCCCAATTGCTCTGGTAGAATGACACTACCGAGTACTGATACTTTCAGTGAGCGAGTTGTGTTTCTCCGGCGTGCTGGCCTAGTTTCGCTGCAATGCAGTGGTGACACAGCTAATAAAAACACATGACTTCTCATCAATTCTTTTCTCAGATCAGTCCACACTATGACCAGTCATAAAACAGAGTTTCTGTAATGCTAATCTAAATCGATGTTTTACTTGTCGTAAAAAATATGACTATTTCAAAAAAAAGTCGTAACAAAGCAATAGTAGATTATATCACAAGGGAGTAAAATAGTATTTTTAAGGCGAGGGCGCTATTTTGAAACCAGAGCAGAGCGAAGGATTATAGAGTAGAATCCCGACGCCAGCGAGGGGTTCTACAGTAGAATCCTGAGTGTAGCGAGGGATTCAAAGTACGCCGCCCGAGGGTAAAAATATTTTGCGACCGCGGGATATACTCTAATGTTCATCCCTATCAATGAGAAAAATAAATAAGTAAATCGTGTATATTATTACAATAAATTTTACTTTTAGTAGATATAATAAAATTATGCACTTATATACACAATAAAAATTTTATGTTTACATTTGTGCAATTATTGAAAGTTAAATTTATTGTTTGTTGTTTAATTTGTCCCAAATGGCAAAGGAGTTATCCATACAGCCGAGTATGCACCGCGCGTAGAGTACTGCACTATACTATGCCGGCTTCTTTGGTCTGTGGTTCATCTTTTTGGTTGTTATTTTTTAGCGTTCCTAATTCAAATCTCATTATTACCCTGCGAAACCCTTCTAACAAAAACACTTATTTTAGGCGCACTTTTTGGCGAACCAATGAGCGTTTTTCGAATTGATGGGATGAAAAGTAAATTTTCTATTTTTAAGTCATTTTTACACGATGTACTTTTTGTTCCAAGGCATAAAAACAAATAACATGTATAATAATAAGTCCGATTCAAACAATTAATATCATTAAATATCTTTTAAAACTCCTACATAATTTGAATAGCAATACGTCTTTTCAAATTATTAAATTAACAAAAGTCAACCCTAGCCCGAATTATTAAAATGTCACAACCCTGGCACAAGATCGCTCGTCTCGACGGAAGCTTTACTTCGAAGTCTTCGGACGCCTGCATATTTAATACACTTGACTTAAGTTAATCTTGACAGTTAAACAGCCGTTAAGTATTTAAGACCATTTCAACTGTTACTGAAGTTAATAAACTAAAAAAGTTAGCTAGAAAATGTGTATCAAAATAATTTGTCTTTCCTCTTATACACTTTCATCACACTTCGGTTGTCACTCACTTGTCCTTAGTAAATAAATATTGAAACGAATCTGACTAGTAACTTTATCTACCAAACTACCCTCTGATATAGGATAGGTAGGTACCTATATGTTGCAGAGCGTTTAATCTGTTTCTATACTTGTATAGATATTAATGTATGTTTACAATTGGCGAAATTAGCGTTAGCATGTGTAGCGTTAGCAGAGAGCTGTATGACTAACATCACTGTTTTGTGCATGATACGAAAAGATATTCGGGCAACATAGGAGCATCAAGATAAAATTTATTTGTAATTTTAGTCACTCACAAGTTAGTATTTCTCTTTCCCCCACATGTACAATGATAAAACGATGGTACCTTTTAATTTTGTCCAGTTTTTTTAGTCTTCCGATTTGGTAACCCTATGTTTCCTTGATTGCTTTGATATAGAGGTATGATTTTTTCTGCGCTTTAAGTAGCTGCAGCATCAAGGTAAGAATCTGTCTTGACAGATATAAACTTTAATTTTTTTCCTATATGAAACCCTATAAATCTAATTGGTTTTTAAAACGCACGAACCATCAAACAAACACACTTCCTACGAACATACATCTAAGTAAACGAACAGTATTGTAATTTCCCGGGTAAACATTGTCCCTGCTCAATATTCATAACCAAGGAGGGTATCAAATTCGACACGTCCCCGAGTTGTGCCGGAACACGGGACAGAACAACAACAAACATATTTCTCACTTGTTACCAAACTTCGGAGTTCTATGTCTTGTAGTGCAAGCTGGCTGTTTTCTACTTTGTATAACTAGCTGTTTCTTTTTACCCCAGTGAGCCAGGACCTTTATTCATTTAATATTACAAGTTATGCCTTTTTAAAGAACAACTAGTCAAACGAGCAGTCCTTAGATGACTGATGACGCCCCATAGACATCCGAATAACGCAAAGGAGTTGCCATCCGTCTAATTTACATTGGGCCTCCAGCATCGTGGTAGACTCAGTTCGGCGGCGAGGCATCATGACATTGATATAGAATATGGTGTACTTTAAGGAAACCTGTATCTGCTTAACACCTTTCTACACCAAATCTACGTATGTATTTTTCTTTGATTTTTACTTTTTACATAATACTTAATTTATATAATGGCTTGATTTAAGTAAATATTATGATAGTAAACTACAGAGGTAATGTATTGTCATTGGCATTATTTAATTATCAGTCCAATCGGCAAAATAAATTTCATTTCATAAATTAAATAGAGATATAAATAAATTCATAACAAATCAAATGATTCATAAAACTTTTAAAGCGCCTAATAAAATTTTATAGCAATAACTCTGTACATATAATTGCCTATTTGTTTTCCCGAAACAACAATTAAGTACAACTGAGGTCTGAGACTAAGTATTATCCTTATTTCAAAAGAAAAGTCGTAAACGAAATAACCTCCGCTTGGACCGGAGCAGGAACCAATCTACATCCGAAGTTTGATTGATTTATGTTTTGTTTGAGTAATGCTTACATAATATTACGCTTGCTCGAACTTTATGTATATTTGTAAGTAAGAAACATGATTATTGTGTTGTATTGAATTATCAATGTTCTGTAATAATAAATTAATAATGATTACTATTAGATGTATGAAGTTTTTATTGTACTAGGCCAAATCTTCAAAGGTCGTGACGGGCAAATTTGGATGCAATGTAATATCATTGTTTATAGCTTAGCGGCAAAGAAGTTGGGACACGGGATATTTTTTTATACTTAGTATCTAGTATATCATAGTATCATGCCGGCCCAATGAAGCCAAATTGGGTCGAGCGGAGGTGCCTCTTATCAACTGGTAAGTGATTCTCATCTTACTTGGAATCCACAAGTAACAACGGATGTAAGTATATGTTAACTTTACCTTAGACGTACTAGGAGTTCATGAATAAGAAGAGAGCTCCGCAGGCTCGATCAATACTGATGCACGGGAAGAAATTCGCTGCTACTGTGTTGTTACAAGAGATTGGACGTATTATTCTGAATTTCGATTTACCTATCAGAGTTTCATAATTAATAGTGAGTGGGTCGCCAGCGAAACAGTCGCGTTTGTTCAATAATTTTGAAACCTCTGTAACCTCTTTTAATTTAAATTTTCACGCGATCAAACACTTTAAAATAGTTTTATTATAAACTAGCTGCGCCTCGCAGTTTCACCCGCGTAAATTTCGAACGATAGAGGTACAAAGACAAGTACAGATAGTGCCACGACGGCGAGCTTCTCTGTTCTTCGCAATCGTTTCGCACTACCGTGTATGAGATGTATTGGGTTTATTATGTAAAACACTTTTCTTTTCTATTGTTTATTATAACCACTAGGAAGTTACAATAGTAATGTTAACACTTTGAGATGTTATATCGAACTGAACAGTATGATACGATTACACAGAATATATAGTTTCATTAACTGATCAAATCAACAACTAGGTATATTTATATTTATAAGAATTAATTTTTTAGAATAAATTCATATAAACCAACAAGATGAATAGACTAATCAGATTCTCCTGATTCTAGTCTATCTCATGATCGATAACTGTACCATTTTTTTTAGAGACCGGTGTAGGAGTCAGGTGATGATTACAGAAGCACGTTAGCTCCCCTCACGACGGCAAGGCAACATCTTCAGGAGACGGGGGGTATATGTACCCGTAGCTACCGTTAAATCATTTCCGAGCAGACGCCGCGCGATCGACGTTATTGGATTCCAGTAAAAAAATACCTTTCCGTGTGAAAGTTTCCCGAAGTAATTTGAATCGCAGATACCGAAAGTGTGAAATAGATCCGGCGGGATTTAAATGTGGCCTCGGTAGAGGTGATTCCGTTGTTTACTTACACTTCAGAGGAATTACAATGATCCATCGTTTTGTAGAGAAAATATTAACTTTATTTGAGGCAACTCTAATTGAAAACAAAAATACTATTTTGTTATTTTTTATAGTAGAAAGGCAAATGAGCAATCGGAGCCATGTTAATGACTACCGACGCCCATTATGGGCGGCCCATAGACATCCGTATAGAAACGACACAGATGCGCTGCCCTCCTTTCTCCTCCCACCTCCATAGGCCACCGGCTACTTACACACCGCACGAAACGCGACGACACAACTGTCACTTCACGCCGGTCTAGTGTAAGCGAGAAGTACGTCCCCGGTCGTGCCGGCCCAATTCGACTGCATGCAAGCACGAAGTGCGGCACTACCCCTTATTGTTTGATTGCCAATTAAAAATGATACCAATTGCAAATTATATTCATGAGGTACATTATCATGCATTTACCATAAACCAGTTCTATCAGAATTGCTGGAAACAGCATTATTCATTACACCACACACACTACTTTCAGCATCGGCGATCAGCTAAAACTGGCTCAGAAGCTCGATACGTACGTAACACTCGCAGTTAGTTTAGTCGATTTGGGACTGAATCCGACTCTAAGGGTCACTTCACACCAAAAGCGCAGCGAAACGGAGCGCAGTTTATGTGTCATATGAATTTCAACTTTATAACAATTATTATAATACTTATCATCGCATGAGAAACTCGAACGAGACGCGCGGATTCCCGCGAAGTCGCTTGAATGCGCGAGACTTCGCTGGAATTCCATAATCGGAACGCGACTTGGCGGGAATTCTCGGGAATGCTCGCGCAGTCGCGAGCGGCCGCTGGAAGTATCCCGCCCGTCGCGCCCGCTCCCCGCTCGCGTCTGTTGCGCCCGAGCATTGCATTCATTACTTGCAGTGTAGGTAATTAATACAGTGTTTACAACACACAAACAAACAATTAAGTGTTAGAAATGAATGAAGAAAAGCTTATTTATTTGGTGCAAATGTACGACTGCTTATACAATACCAAGGCTCGCGGAGGCCCGCGACTTCTCGAGCATTCCAGCGAATCCTCGAGCCTTCGCGGGAATCCGCGCGCCTTCCCTACCGGGCGCGTCGCTTCGCTTCGCTGCGCTTCGCCGCGCTTTTGGTGTGAATTGACCCTAAATCGAAATCGTTTGGCTTTTTTTAGTGGGTTGGTATCGTCTGGTCGCTGTATTCAGTTTTTAAAAAGCGACTAAATCGCAGATCGCCGATGATAAAAGTAACGTGTGTGCGGTGGGCCTAATGCGACAGATTCATTTACTACGACTATCTGTGGGCACGGCAGTGCCCCCGCAAGTCGAGCATAAAAGCGGCACGGCGCACAGTGGGAACCGTTCATACAAGAGCATCTCAAAAATGGTTACAACGAAAGTCGAAATCTCCTAGCAATGTTGATATTTTTATGTACTCAAATAGTCAAACCATGAGATTACATAGCATTTTCAGTGTTTTTTTAAATATAAGTTACTTAAATCGGTATTTAAACACGACCGATCGATTACGCTCTGATTTCGTAACACATATTAATGATAATTCAAAACTAGATCCTGCATTATTTTTCATAGCATTTATAAAAATATTATATATTTTTATAATCCTCAAACCCTTCTCTTTTTGAAACTGTGATTCGATTTTTGATTAATAGTTTTAAAATATATATATTTCCTGTTATATCAGGGGCTCTTATCAAACAATAAAAGGCAAATAAAGAAAATTTGCGCAATTTTGCGCTTTTATAACTCTCTCCTCTTTCGTCCAAACTATCAACGTGGTTAGACGTGTTGCTTGGCGTCCGCAAATTTTAATTTAATTTTAATTTATTACGTTAAACGATAATAGGCATTGTTTACGCACACTGTGCTTAGTATTTGCAACAAAATTAGTTGCAATCATCTGCTAGAAGGAGGTGCGCCCCCGGCAACCCGCACGAAGAGAGGAAAAGAGAGGCACCTCATAATTGCCCTCTCGCTCTAACACTGCGCGAGCGTAGTAGTGGAACCGGTTCTTTTGCC
>LUGF01001478.1:0-37706 GCA_001625245.1 Calycopis cecrops
ATATATATCATTGTTACGAGTATGTCATTGTAACTACGGTAATGTAAATCAATAATCAAGTTTTACTTCAGTTATGTGGTCTAAAGCACACACTTTTTTATCAGTGAAGCTTACACATTTTAAACGCACATAAACATCCTAGGAGCAGCTAAAATACAGACATCTTAAAATGTTATTAGAGTACTCAGGTAGAATTACCGATATAAAGACAGCAAGTTTTAAGGCCTTTTCGTTACATAAAGCCACGTGGGATGGGATAGAAGCGGTGATTTATTTTCTATATCCCTTGTGGGCTTTGGTAGGGATAAGAGGTAAGTAAACGCTGTGTCGACTTAGTTAATATGTTATGTTCGTATGGGGGCCTTTTTATTAGCTATCAGTTGCCCTCGTGCTTGGTCCCTATTTGTAATGTCGCAATACTTTAAAGCTTTTAGTATTCATTACAACCTGAAGTAATGTTCGAAATCGGGACATTCTTTAGGAATTAGTAAGAAGTGTCACTCTACATGTATACATGTATGTACACGATATCGGAGTAAAGTGACAACTGACAGCTATTCTAATGCGTTTCATGCGGTGTGTTAGTAGCAAAAAAAAATATTCAAAGCAATCCACCCTTTTTCTTTCCTCCTTAAGCTCATCTGTCCTCTCATATTAATTTAATCGGATGCATCTTCAAAATGATGCTTACAGATAGCCATTAATTACCTACATAATGAAAGGGATGCCTCCTAAGTACATGACGCATTAAAACGTTTTCATAATTTTTCTATTAGGTATTAATTAAATGTACAATACTAACCTTAGCTTTAAGATGTGTAGTTTCATAAGCTTCCTAAAACAAATGGATCAGTGTCGTCCGAAATAAATAGATTTGAATTTGAATATTAAAACCACCGCTCGGTAAAAGTCTTTAGGTGTGGATAGACTTTTAAGACGCGGCACCGGCGACTTAGTCGCTTTTTAGAAGATGAATGTAGCGACTAGACGCGGGGAGCGCACACTTCAAGACGACTGACGTGGCGACTTAGTCGCTAATGTATGTCAATTTATGTCAATTAACGTCTAAATACAGTCGCGAGATCGCGATACTGTTGCACGACTCTACTGCAACCAGTCGCCGGTCGCCTGTGTGCTGTGGCTCTAAAAGCAACGGACAGAATGTTGTTTAAACCAAAAATGCCTCAAACTAGTATGCACTTCGAACTGTACTTATTCCGTGCGGAATGACGTGTTTATAAAGTTTTTTTCGGAAAAAAGTAGTGGAATAGATGGTCGTTTGAAAACTTTTACGCTGAGCAGCATTCGGAAAAGTTGAAATGTTTTTTTTTCAAGAACCCTATACAAGGTGCTAAAGAGAGCTGTATAATAAGCCTACAGCCTCTATCCTAATAATATTATAAAAGCGAAAGTTTGTATGTAGGCACGAAAGTTGTTAAATATGTTTGTTATTAAAACACATCCTCACTTCGGTACCGGTGGGATATTATATCCAGTGCATCTCCTTCCCAGCTGCGGGGAAAGAGGTCTGGCCCCCTATAGTCTCCCTAAACCCGAAGACAGAAAAGTCCTCACTAGTCCTATAAATAGAATCTAAGGCAGTATTTATTCATTCATCTGTAAGGGGTCCATCAGAAAAAAAAGAAAAGCCTAATAGAATGGACAGAGAAAACCGAGTTTTGTTTGTCACTAACCTTACTATAATTATTGTTTCTTACTCTTTCACGCAAAATCTACTGAACCGATTTAAATGAAATTTGGCATCGGCATTGCTACTGAATTTGCCGGCACGACCGGGTATGTACCTCACAGTATACCGCCGTGTAGTGACTATACTGTCGCGCTTCGTACTGCCTGTAGTAGGTGGTGAACTGATATTACGCGTGTAAAACCGCTAGGCACAACTAGTAATTCATAACAATATGAATTGTAACAAAATGTCTCCACAGTGACGTCACTCGTCTCGCTCCCATTGTGCCTTTATCTGGTTTCTCGTTCAATGAGTATTGATATCTCCAAGGTGTGTTTTATAGAATGGAAACACTTGACAAAATTTTTTTTATATTATACATAATATAGTATTTAGTTATTACTTATTATTATACATTAAACTAAGAGGTTTGGTAAAAGGTAGTGTCTCACTACATGCTTGCATGCAGTCGAATTGGGCCGCCACGACTGGGGAGGTACCTCTCGCTTTCACGAGACCGGCGTAAAGTGACAGCTGTGCTGTCGCGTTTCGTGCGGTGTGTAAGTAGCCGGGGCCCATGGAGGTGGTAGGAGAAAGGAGGGCAGCCCATCTGTATAGTCTCAATGCTGATGTCTAGGTATGTGTGGCAGTCATGAAAATGGCTCCGATTGCTCGTTTGCCCTCCTATACCATAAAAAAAGAGGTAGTGTCACGCTACATGCATGCATGCAATTGAATAGGGTCGGTACGACTGGTACCTGCCCAGTGCCAACCTGTCCCCGCTTACACGATACAGGTGTAAAGTGACAGCAGTGTCGTCGTGTTTTGTGCGGAGCGGAGTAGCCGGTGGCCCATGGAGGGAGAAGGAAGGAGGGCAACACATCTGCATAGCCTCTCTCTCATCTCACATCTTCATTGGTCATGAAAATGGCTCCGACTGCTCGTTTGCCCCCTTATACTTATACTATTAAAAAGATAACATTAATACCTAATATAGCAATAGCACTGCCAATCACAAAAATAATGAAATACGTACCTATAGGATTTAAATGATCCATATCATATAGAATTTAAAGGATCCATATCCTATAGGATTCATAGGATCCATGTCATATAGGATTTACAGGATCCATATCCTATAGGATTTATAGGATCCATGTCATAAAGGATTTCTCTCTCCATTATAGATCTATAAAAACCGTTTATGACTACTATACCTACTTTAACATAAGACGAGAAAGAATATTACAAACAATTTAACGAGGTGGTCGGGGTTCAAGTCCCTCACGAGTCGTGTTTCTTTTTTTATGTCTTTCTTTTTTTACATTATTATGTTGCACATTAAATATAATAAAGAAGTACTGAACTATATTTATTACTATTTACTAACTACGTGTGTGAAATTTTGAGGGACTTGAACCCCGACCACCTCGTTAAATTGTTTGTAATCAGGCCTAATACGCGCGCGATTCGCTCAATCTGGACGGGGTCTTAAGCCTCAATTTTCGAAGTCGGCTAAGAGTAAATAACATGCACGACCGCATCCTCTGCATCTGAGATGAGTCGGTGCATATTTAATGGGGAATAAACAAAGCTGAAAGTCGCAACTAGGTTTACTAGCTATGAATTTTTATCATCATTCCGTATGTTTGTCTTTTTTGTTTAGTAGTTAGCAAACCAGCAGTAGGTAGTATGTCAAAGATCAAATCAAAAAGAAAAGAAAAACCAAAATGTAGTATATGCCCCTCAGTAATACCCCGGAGTTAGAGACTTTGGCGACATTCCCACAATTGTTATGTTAACGGTAGGCCTTTATTCCCTCATCAATGAGGCACCGAAAACTGGCAAACGGCACGGAACGTCACACGTCATGCAAGCGCCCTAAGCGGTAATGCCATGCTCCATTGCAGAGGAATTGGACCGTCAGACAGAGTGCGGTCCCTATATTTTATATTAGTTTTAGTTTTATTTATGAAAGTTCATAAGAATATTAGTACATTTTGTAAATGTATTTTGTAAACACAAAGTAAAAAAAATTAATATGAATTTCAGCAATAATTTTGGTAGCGGTTCTAGGCTTGAATACACGCTCTTTGCAATTTTTGCAAAAACAATCTTATTGGAGATTGCACTAAAAAAATATTTTATCAGCTGTTGCCTGTTACTGACGATTTGGTTTTTAATATTGTACAAAACTTTGTGATTAATAATTTCAACTCAGCAGGCACATCTTCGGTAGTATAGTGGTAAGTATCCCCGCCTGTCACGCGGGAGACCGGGGTTCGATTCCCCGCCGGAGAGATCTTTTTGTTATTTTTATATATGCTTCAATTCTCATGAAAGATATTGAAAAACTTCCTTTTTTTTATTATACTTTTGCTATTAAATTAAAAAAGAAGAAGCCACTAGAATATGACACACGTAGAAACTCATCTACGAATTCTAGTTTATGCATAAATGTTTATAATTAGTTGTTGAGACGGAAGTTGTGCGAAAGTTTGCTCGTGTGCATTAGCACATAAGCACAGTGCACAACTGCGCAGTCTGTGCTCGGTTTCGTCAATTGTTTCTGTATTTCGTATTCCGTATTTCCGTACATGTACATCTGGCACTCAGCGGCGTACACATTTCCGAGACCACAATAACCCTGTAGCAGGATTAAGCTTCGTATTTTTTAAAATTTGATTTGAGTAATTGTGGGTAACTTTCAATCCTACTAATATTATAAATATTATGTTTATTTGTTTGTTACTGCTACACGTAAAAACTGCTGAACCGATATTCATAAAAGTTGGTACATACATAGAAAGTAATTTGGATTAACACATAGGATAGTTTTTATCCCGAAAAACTGTTCCTAAGGGATGCCATGGGATGATTTTCTATTTTCCACGGGATCAAAATTTAGGCGGGTGAAACCACGGGGCGCAGCTAGTAAAGAAGATAAATTGCATATTTCATAATAATATGAAGAAATATTAGAGAGAGCGATCATAACATATTATGTCCCCAATTTTGCAGATTTAAAATTATGATTATAAACAAAAAACTTTGGATGTACGTAGAATAATTCAATTGATATAATGTATGTATTGGCGGTATCAATCATGTCAGTTGATGATAATTCTTTTATTACAATAATAACGAATATCTGTAATTCCCTAATCTAAAATAGTGATAATATTAATTTGGATCTATTGTAAAATAATATTGTTCATTTTACAATAGATATTTATAAAAAGTAAAAAGTACTCTCCGGCGGGGAATCGAACCCCGCTCTCCCGCGTGACAGGCGGGGATACTTACCACTATACTACCGAAGATGTCTCTTACAAATCGAAATTATTGTTCTATTATTTTTGTATATTTTAACTGAAATAGTGTATTCTAGGTAGAGGTGATTCATGAATAACGTTAAAAATATCAAAACTTTTTATCAACGTAACATAACACCGATTTAAAACTCATCATAACTGTATAAGTAGATTTTTTTATATAGCTTACTAGCTGTGTCTCGCGGTTTCACACGCATGAAATTCGATCCCGTGGAAACTGCGGAATAAAAAATTAAAAAAATAGACTACAGTTCACGAAATATTCTAAGACCGATCGAATTTTGACCTTGAAGAAAATTTTATAAGAACTGCTCTATTGTTTTGGAATACGACCATACAATAATTTAATTTGTTCAAACAAGTCATAAGATTACACTAAAGCCGGTGGCCCATGGAGGTGGGAGGAGAAAGGAGGGCAGCGCATCTATATAGCCTCAATGCGGATGTTTGTGGGCGTCGGTAGTCATGAAAATGTCTCCGGCTGCTCGTTTGCCCTCCTATATAAAAAAAAAAACTAAAAAAGTACTATTAACCTAGAGTTAGTTAGACCTAAAATATTCATCCATCTAGATTCTAGACTTCCACCTTGACGTCACATTCATGATTAACAGAAACTACGTCATATGAAGATGGCGGAGGTTCTATTATATTTCGGCTGTTGAGCTCGAGCGCACTCACCCGTAACGAAATCACGTACGCAGCTCATTATGCACGCCACAGATATTAATTGACAAACTAGATTGCAAGCTGTTAGCATGTGCATGCATGTGTATGTTAATTGTTAGCATGTGCTAAACATTAGAACGCAAGACGTGCACTAACGTGAGAAGGCTGGTGTTGCCAGATGGGATTACTAAAATGTCTGGACGAAATTAAAAAAAAAAACAAAATTTCTATTTCTTTTTGATAAGGGTATTGAATTTTAAAGTTTATTTAAAGATGGACTATTGTGCTACATTATTTCTTTTAAATATCTGTTTTGCTTTACAAAGTTCTTACATTTTGCCGCCCCTAAGGGCTGGATCCCTGGTGAAAGCTCTTACTTACATCACTTGCCTTGCTGCTACCTCTCACACTGCTGGCAAGAATTCCCTGTAAGTCTGTATGTATGTATATTAAGTTGAACTGATATGAGTAAGATCACAGTTTGATATAAAATTATTACTAAGTACTTACATACAATTTTCCTTTCAAAGAAACCCCTCAAAACACATGGCGAAAAGTTTTCCATGGGCTTGATGCGTCACGCACTCAAGTAATGGCACTTATGGGAAAACTCGATGGTGCCGCATGGTGGTTATAACTTGTCATTTTATGTAAGTAACAAAAACTCACATTCAAAGGTCATTTGAGGAGTTTTTAAAGGAGGTTAGGTATGGATATACGACAGATTAGACATTTGTCGACGAGTGGTGTCGGCTAGAGGTTGAAGAGAGAGAGAGAGAGTGTCGGCCAGTGTCGGCCTAATTCGGCTGCAGCCTGCAACGCAAATCACGCATCGGGTCGACACGACTGGGGAGGAAACACCAGGGGTTCCCAACCATTTTTGACCAGGGACCACTTTTATATTATTCTCGATAACAGGGACCACAACGTAGGTATAATAAAAACTCTCACTCACAGACACAATTAACACATAATATCTAGTATAAAAACTGTTCCTATGGGATGCCATGGGATGATTTTCTATTTTCCACGGGATCGAAATTTAATCGGGTGAAACCGCGGAGCGCGGCTAACTTAAGGTATAAAAACGAAAACAAAATAGTCGCGCGATTATCCACAGCCATAGACTTAATAAAAAGTATTTATTTAGTCCATAGACTTTTTATTAAGTCTATGATTTAGTCTATGACTTTCATGTCGCGCAATAGCGTTGAAAACTACATTGCCTGTACATATTCGTCAGGCGTTTCACGTACCTATTATTTGTTTTAGACTGTAAGAAGTAGTGGCACACTGTATGCATGTATGCAGCCATATTGGGCCGGCAAAACCTAACCTAACCTATCGCTCACACGATACCGACGTAACAGTCACTTTACGCCGGTTTCGTGTAAGCGAGAGGTACCACCCCGGTAGTGCCGGCCAAATTCGGCTGCATGCGTATTGCGTGCTTACAGTGTGACACTACCTCTTACTACAAAATCTTTCTTCTTAATACATTTTACTTTCAACGTTTAATGTTTAAAATACGTAAATTTAAAATTTCAAAATAAATATTCTAAAATAGGATTTAAAGTAAAGTTGTGCGATAAGTAGATGTTTGTTATTCAAAAAGTGAAACTCCGTTTGAAGTGGAGCCAAATCGAATCACGTACGGGCCAGTGCGAGCAGCACTTTGTACCGTCTCAATATTGTGATTTAATACTAGACCGTCTGTAGATACTTACTGGCAAACTACTTTTTATCGATATACCTACATGTGTGTATAGATAACTAGCTGCGCTTCGCATACATTTATACTTACACTGGCTGTGCCCCGCGGTTTCACCCGCGTTTAATTTTTAGGAAATCCGTAAAAACTTCAACACCCTATTTCACCCCCTTAGTGGTTGAATTTTTAAAAATCCTTTCTTAGCGGATGCTTACGTCATAACTTCTAAGTGCATGCCAAATTTCAGCCTGATCCGTCAAGTAGTTTGGGCTGTGCGCTGATAGATGACTATGTCAGTCACTTTTGAGTTTTATATACAGGGTTGATAAGGGCGAGAGGCATTAAATGAAACCACATATACTACAAGTGCCTACAGTTAATCCGAAACTATTACTTAAAAAAAAGCGTTTCGACAAGTATACGAAGATACTTTTTTCAGACAAGTTAAATAGCGAAAAAACGTTATCACTCTTTGTACCGGGCGGCTACAGCGAGCACGGGGTGACAGGATCCCTCCAGCGACAGACTGGCCTCGATGATAAGGCCATACTGCTCCTCCTTGAGGGACTGCCCAGTCTCCATTGGATAGTCCCGACGACGTCGTGTCTAGCTGGATCGGTTCCTATCTAGGACGGAGAGCGTTACAAAAATCACACAACGAGATTGCCAATGGAAGTTGTCATTCAAATTCGATTTAAGTGAAACTTTTTTGTATTTAAAAAATAAATATCATATGACATGTCATTGTAACTACGGTAATGAAAATCAATATTAAGTGTGTGTGGTGTAAAGCACACACTTTATTTTATCTGAGGTTTTCACTTCTAAATTACTAAACATGGCTTTATAACCTAAATTCCAACGCCCAATTAATACAATACAATAACGCAAATGTCACTACTGTCAAATAAATTATGAGTTTGTAAACATTGTTTTTTTTTGTAAAAAATATATTGATATAATCTAATCACGATGCAAGGCGAAATGCCTCCCAGCGTGGAGGCGGACAAGTCTCTCCTCGAGTTCGAGACTTGGAACGAATACCTGGACTCGCTCATACTGATCGTCGACCTTCGCAACCTGAGGAGCGTCAACACCGCCCGGACGGTCGCTGCTCTTGGATACAGGTACGTCCAAGGATGCCGTCAGTTGCAGTGCCAGCGGCAAAATACGTGAGGAATGAGAATTGTACGAGTTAAAAGTAAACTCAAGAACAAATGAAAGCATACTTGGGTTATGAGGATTTGCCCTTGGGGTAGCTTCTCCTCTCTTTGGCGACGCCCTAGGGTACATCCACACCAGCAGCTGGATGTCCACTGCTGGACATGAGCGTCCTCCACAGGGAGCCTCAGGTACAAGTCTTTGTATTAGCGGTTAAGCATTGCCACCGACTTGAATCGGCAAACAGGTGAGTTCAATTAGGTTAGAGACTACGAGACGCCTGAATTTGAAGATTCCGTGATTGAGGGGGGCTAGAGGGGGCTAATCTATAGAATCATGCAATTTTGGCTGCCGGAGATGCGCCGATTGGAAAAAATATGATTTTTAGGTATGATTTTTTTTTATGGTATAGGGGGGCAAACGAGCAGTTGTAGCCATTTTCATGACTACCGACGCTCATAGACATCTGCATAGAGACTATGCAGATGCGCTGCCCCCCTTTCTCCTCCCACCTCCATGGGCCACCGGCTACTAAATAACCAGTATTTTTTAACAAATCATCTGAAATTGAGTAAGTATTATATGAGTGTGGGAGGCACTAATATGAGGACGAAATATTGTTTGTTCGTTTGTTGCAGTATGCTCGAAAACTACTAGACCGATTTTAACGATGCTTTCACTAACAGAAACCTTTCACTTATATAGGTAATCAGTATGTAACGTAGGCTGCACTTTATTACGTTTGAGCAAATTTAATTTTTTCGCTTACCTACCTAATACCGCCGCAAAATGGCAGCTGTAATGTCGCGTCTAGTGCGCGTCTCTGGTGGCACATTGAACCCCTTCATTGGGCCACCGAAAACTCCGGAAACACCAGAAAAGGGATGGAGGTAACTCGTCTGTATAACAATTACGAGTCTGTTGTCGTCGCTAGTCATTAAAAGGCTCGATCTGCTCCTCTGCCCCATTATACTATAAAAAAAATATTCTATAAAATAGCAATGTAGCGTTGCCGTCTCAGATAGTAAAAAGTATCTTAAGGTCGTCATGATTATAGATCAAAAATTAGCTTCCAAAATAAAACTGGTAAGAGGTAGTGCCACACTGCATGCAGGCATACAGTCGAATTGGGCCGGCACGACCGGGGAGGTACCTCTCGCTTACACGAGACTGGCGTAAAATGATAGCTGTGCTGTCGCGTTTCGTGCGGTGTGTAAGTAGCCGGTGGCCCATGGAGGTAGAAGGAGCAAGGAGGGCAGCGCATCAGTGTAGCCTCTATGCGGATGTTTGTGGGCGTCGGTAGTCATGAAAATGGCTCCGACTGCTCGTTTGCCCTCCTAGAGCATAAAAAAAAAAAAACTTATTTTTGTGAATGTTACGCTCAGCGCCGGATCTAGAGGGAGGGGTGGAGGGGCTTGGGGGGGCTGCAGCCTCCGGCCTCGGGTATGAATGAATATAGGCTACATATTGCAACACCTACGGGGGAGGAGCTGTGAATCTTTCATTCGGAAAAATTGAGAACCTCAATTTTTAAATTCCGAAATTCTCGCAGGCTTGTGGCGGGTGCTGGAAGCTAGTATGAGTACATGTGCATTATAGTGCTGGCTTATGCATGTAGAGTCCTCAGAAATTGTATCGATCAAAGTCAAAATGAAATTGCAATGACAAAAAAAAAGTAAAAATTAAACAATCATTTTTTTTTGCCATTTTTCATATCTACGTTATTTTGACATGAAACGCACCTAAACTTTATAATTATCCATTGAGGGACCTATAGAAAACGATCTGTTATAAATATCTATTTTTAGGGTTAGTCACTCCATACAAATAAAAATAACTGAATCTACTTTTTTTTTCATCCAACCTGTATGTGAGGTTCTATGAATAGGTCTTCAAAAATGACATTGAGGTTACTAATGAAATACCAAGTTATTTTATTTTCTGATAGAAAATGTCGCAGAGACGTTTTTTCGTTTTGTTGGTCCTCGGAACCCTCGGTGTGCGAGTCCGACTCGCACTTGGCCGGCTTTTAATAATAGTACATCTGATCATACACCTGTTATTCTAACTATAAGTTCACTCTTAATACTTTATGGAGAATCAGAGAATCAAGTTTAATGACTAGGAAGGAAACATATAGAAGACAATATACATCTTTAAAAATACCGGAAGAGATAGATATACAGTACACACGCCGAACATCAGTCGAAAAAAAAAGATCTATCACTTGTAGTATTCCTCTTGAAATAAGAGAGTAAGTGGCACAAAAAGCAAACCAGAGACAGGCCTGGCATATCTGATAAGACCGCTCTAAATAAAGCCATAAAAGATTTGAAGGAAATGCTTGATTTTTAATCTCACTGCATCTTCTAAATATTATGCACTTTGCAGAGTGCAGAATTTGGAGGAACAAAATTGCGGATAATGGAATAAGACTGGTACAGAAAACGCAGACATATTCGCAACACGTTTAGCTAATGTCTTCAATAATCGTGACAGTGAATGCGAGTAATTCGAGAGAGAAGTATATGACCATCTTTAGCAGACACTCCAACTACCAAACATTGGTCCATAAAAATTATGAAGAATAACATAAGCCCGGCTTTGACCTAATCACTAAGGAAGTCCCGCTACAGCAAAAAAGTATTGCTATGCTGTGTTTCTCGTCATCCACCATACGTTACCATGATTTAAAGAGCCCATATTTGTCAAGTCACACATTTACGGTTTGAGATAGTGGAGAAGATATCATGATTAAAGGAGATTTTGTCTGGGGTGCTGCAGTGCTCCGTTCTCGGTCAAATCTTGTAGAAACTAGACTGCGGACCTGCCTAAGTCATCACGAGGGATGAATACTGCTTTTGCTGATGATAATGCATTCTCGACAAGTAACTGTCTGTGGCCCACAAGTGGCTTCGAACATTTTACTAGAAAACTTTTGTTAAGTGGCTGAATGACTGGTTGCAGAAATGGCGCATCAAGGCAAGTGTATCTAAATCAAATCCCATCACTTTGACACTTAGGAAAGGAAGCTGTTAACCCGATCAGTTGGGAAACAACACTCTCGCTCAAAGTGATTTAGTCAGGTGTCTTGGGATGCGCTTGAACAGAAGTATGACATGGAAAAAACAAATTAAAACAAAGCGTCACAAAAAACATAAGTTTTCAGATCATGTATTGGCTAATGGTACGAAACTCAAAACTTTCGATGGACATCGAAGACCTTAAATACAAAATGATTTTTAAACCTGGGTAGATGTATGAGATCCTACTCTGAGGAACGCTCCAAGATATCCATCATACATAGATTACAAAATGGCATATTGCGCACCTTGTCAAGTGCTCCATGGTTTCTCACTAACCTCTAATGAAAAAACAATTCCATGAAGCTCTGGATAATAAAACCGCAATGGAAAAGAGCCAGTAATCTTTAACTTACTACAAAAATCGCCTTAGGATCTACCGAAATTACTTAGCGGCCAAATAAACTAAATCACCTACAATAAACGCCTAATACTTCATGATATATACATACACTTCAAGAGTGTACTCGAGGGTAAAATAGGAGTGTCCCCCTCTGTTGAGGCCATTCACAATATGACGACCACCTAACCTAGCCTCTTAATACTGGGACTGATCTCAGGTACAAATAAAAAAAAAATAGTAAAGAAAATTTTTACACATAAAAGGGGGGCCCCCTCTCAAGTCCAAGCCCCGGGCCCTAAGAGCCTAATCAGGCGCTTTAGACTATTGTTGGAAGCTTTGAGTAGAAGAAATTCAAATATCGTCGGCTTACTGCAAGAACTAATTAATTGACATTTACAAGACTTGAAAAAGCAATTATTTATTGATAACACTATAATATAGTGTTATTAATGAAAAATTTATGAAAAAAATGATGTGAGTAATGGCTACAACCTACATATTATTCACTGTATTATCTACTCTTTATATTATATGGTTGTAGTTCGGGGATGAGCATCGATTGTGAAGATCTTTGTGTCTCTTTAAACCACTCCTGGTGCTGTCTAGTCAAAAAGTCTCATTTAAATAACTAAAAAACTATAAGTCTAGTCCGCACCTACAAATTACAAGTGTGGATTGTTCAATATCAGGTGCGCGACTTGCACTTGAACCGTTTCTAAATATTTAACACAGAAATTCGTTACCTTTTCGTGATAAAATCATCGGCCGTTCCTATTGATACCACCTGTTTATATCTTTTTTTATAGTATAGGGCAGCAAAGGAGCAGGAGAAGCCTTTTGATGACTACACCACTTACGCCATAAACATCCGCACATACGCAACACTATCTGTCCAGAGCGCTCGGAGATACGCTTAGCGAGAAGGAGTTCTACATACGGCGGGCCGCCATCCACGCGCAGGAGTTCCCTGTGGTGACAACCCACTTGCTGGTCAGCACCGGCTTCACCCTGACGGACCCGGTCTCCAAGGAGCTGGCCTTGCGGGAGAGGGCCAACAGACTCGGCATACTGCATGTGGGTATAGCTGTGTGTGTAGCAATAGCGCGCTCGATGACACGCTCGGCGAGTTCTACTCGCGGCGCGCCGCCCCCGTCCATGCGCGGGAGTTCCCGGCGCGGTAGTCAGCATGTGCTAGACCCAATCGCCAGAAGCGGGCTGAGCGAGAGAGGGCCAACAGACTCGGCATACTGCATGTGGGTATAGCTGTGTGTAACAATAGTGCGCTCGGTGACACGCTCGGCGAGGAGTTCTACTCGCGGCGCTCCGCCATTCATGCGCGGGAGTTCCCGGTGGTGAGTCAGCATAATATACTAAACCCGCTCGCCAAGGAGCGGGCCGAGCGGGACAGGATCGGCATACTGCATGTGGGTATAGCTGTGTAGCAATAGAGCGCTCAGAGAAATGAAGAATAATAGTTCTACTCGCGGCGCGCTGCCATCCACGCGCGGGAGCACCCGGTGCTGAGTCAGCACGTGCTAACAGAATCGGCATACTGCATGTGGCATCTTATTTTTTATTTATAGATAAGCAAGCATTACAGGCATTATAAAGCAAGATTAAAAAAACATTTTTTGATAAAAACTAACTTCAAGATCCTTCGAAAGTATATTTTATTATTGCATTGCTATCTTCCTTTACGGATTCTCTAGATGAGGCTTTTATTAAAAAGACAATAGTCATACACAATGTTACGAAACTTGAAAAGCATGAACCAAATTGAGTTGAGGGGACTTCCGTCAATTTCGTAGACAAATTCACAAGTGATCTAATTTTGGATACGTGTATTAAGGCCCGGGCAGATAAGTCAAATTGTCGCCAATGCAACCGCGACTGTCGCTCTAAAACACGACAGTTTCAATATAAAGATGGATTGATTTCTATGTGGTTTTTTTCATTTAAAATAAATTTATTTGGTTAATATGATTCGGTAGTTTGAATAGCCCTCATCAATGAGATGAGGGCTATTCAAACTACCGTTGGCTTTTAAATTTTTATTTACAGTTACTTAGTAATATGTAAGTTTTTGTCGGTTATGAGAATATTATTGAATATTGTTATTTTATAAGATTTATATTTAATAATGTTGTGGTATAAACCGCGCTTTTTTAATGATTAAAAAAAATTGATGATAATTCAACAAGCTATTCGTTAAATTATGATTAAAATTGGCCAAAGATTTGTTTTTATTGGTAAATATCAATGTAAGTTACTTTTATTTTGGCTGACTCCGCTAATAAGAAAGGAATAAAAAGACTTTCTTCTTAGAATCGCTATGCACTAGGTACATGTTTATCTAGGTTTGTCTACTTAGGATTAGCAGCTTCAAACAAACACATCTTCAAATCCTAGCCTATGATTTTCGAACATGAAGCTATTGAAGAAAAAAGAATTGTCATCTAATATACAATTTAATAAAAGTTTGAAAATTCCACTTAAAAAATGATTTACTCAAATGCATTACGCAACCTCCAGTGTGAGCGAGCCCTTAGCAATCAACAGCTTATATCGCCGGCCATGTCACATGGACACTGGGCAATATCGCCTGTGTCGGCCAAACATCACGCATCGAATATTCTAGTTGATTTTCCATTTTCAGTCCGTCATATTCGTCCGCAACGTCATAAAGGGCGGTTACGAAATATCCGGCTACATTGATTTCGCGGCCCGGCTCGTCACCGAGGATTGGCTGCCGTTTTTCAAAATGAACAAGAAGCTTTGGCCGAGCGAGAAGGACCTCGGATATTACAATTGGAGGCAGGGTACCGTCAGAAGCAACATGAGCAGGAACTATAAGGTGTGTAAGGTTTTTTGTCGTCGGTAGAATTGTCGATATATTTTTTCTTCGCCATCGTCAAAGTCGTCGGAGCCATTTTCATGACTATCGACGCCCATAGACATCCGCATAGAGGCTATACAGATGCGCTGGCCTCCTTTCTCCTCCCACCACAATGGGCCACCAGCTACTTAGGTACATTCAGTTTTTTTCGCGACTTGGGGCATGTAATATAAATAATATCTGTGGACTATTAACAATAATTTCGGGACAATCTCGGCGAATCTAACTTAGATATAATCTGGTAATCCTAGATATGCCCCTAACTATAATCGTCATTATTAAATTGCTCATTTGTTGCAGCCGCAAATGGACCCTGAAATGGGGCTGCTGTTCCAGAACAGACACGACCACAAGATCATTTGCCCGGACCCGCAGCAGCCGCCAGGACAGAACACCACCAAGCAGAGGATATTCTCCCCGAGGTACACGCAGGTGGAGATATACGACCACGTCGTTAGGAGGAAGACGTGACACACGATTTACCGAAGGCATTGATGAAATGAATAAAAATGATAAAATCGAAATATCTTTGCATTACAAAAACTTTCTTATATTTGGATGTCAGTGTCACCTTTTAGACTATCATATCAGGATCAGTTCTAATGCTAGGGTACGTAAAGTATACCTACGTGTATATTTTATTGTGAATTATTAAATAAGAGGTCCTCTGTTTCATAATAGTTAAGAATTTTTATTCGGTTTATAACCTTATTCTCAGACTCGCGGTGGATTTTAGGGTATACCATAATCCTAATTATATTATAAATGCGAAAGCTTGTATGTTTGTTTGTTAGTTTTTCACGCAAAAACTGCTGAACCGATTTTCATGAAATTTGGTCCACACATAGAGTAGAGTAGAGAGCATTAACACATAGGATTTGATAGGGTTTTTATCCCAAAAAAATGTTCCTATGGGATGCCATGGGAAGATTTTCTATTTTCCACGGGATCGAAATTTACGCGGGTGTAAACGAGGGGCGCAGCTGGTATATGAATATAAATTGACTCTATTGTATACACGAATTGAGGTTAGTACGACTAGTACAGTCAATCTGTAATAAAAAAAAAATGAAATGGGGTGATGGGGGGCTGATTTAATTACAGATTGACTGTACTAGACTGTAGTCTTGCAAATCTTGTTTTTGAAAATGTAACAGGTATGACTTTGTCTCTTTTTTTTCAATAAAGGTATTGGCCACAAGCCATCAACCAAAGATTTTGTCTCTTCTGCGATTATTAATTTATGCTGGGGTCAAAATTGGCGTTAATTGAAGGATGCCTAAAGGCGACAGCTCACAGTAGACTTTTAGACGTGGCGAGCGGCGTCGACGCTTTTTAACATTTTTTTCTGGATAAAAACAATCCTAGGTGGTAATCCAAATTTCATTAATTTGGCACAAAATTTGGTTCAGCAGTTTTTTGCGTGAAGGAGTAACAAACAAACAAACAAACATACAAGTTTTCATATTTTTAATATTAGTAAGATATTTTTTGATACCGTGGACCTTAAATCGTTTCTTAAGAAGCGAACTCCAAAAATCTCAGCATTTGATTCAAACAAGAAGATTTATTCGTTTCATGAGTGAGAATAATGAGATTTTCTTTTAAGCGCCAAAGTAAAGGTATATGAATAGCTGAATAGCAACGTTCCGGAATATTTCTGATTTATTACTGACTAGTCCCGACAGCCGTTGTTTTGTCAAAATATGTTGCCATGTAACGTGTATTATTATGTGGCCGAATTATTGTAAGTCCGTTATTTTTGCCCTACAATAGTGTATTTTGTTAATTTTTTCATTATTTATTATTTTGATAAATTTTAGCCTTAATGGTACCGAGCACTAATACCTATATATAAAATAATAACTTTCAATTTAAAGCCGTCCAATAGTTTTTGCGTGAAAGCCGAATAAGATACAGACATAATGACGTCTTCTACAGTTTTATTACATGTCATGTTTTTGAAAACACCCTGTCCCACCTCATACCCTTCCCCCCCTCCTCCTCCCGCTGACTCATATACCTAGGTACCTGTCTACACCTATTATTATATTGCAATGGAACTGCAAATGTAAGTTTGTAATCCCATATATTTATATGGGATTAGAACGTTGTTCATGTGGACCGAAATTGCAAAATATTTATATTATTCCTTGGTTTAGATACTAAATATTAATTATATTATTAAATTTGAAGTGTCTATGTCTGCTAGAAGTGCCTTAAATTATATGTATACTTACCTATACAATCTATAATCTTAATATATATAAATCTCGTGTCACAATGTTTGTCCTCAATGGACTCCTAAACCACTTAGCCGATTATAATAAAATTCGCACACCATGTGCAGTTCGATCCAACTTGAGAGATAGGATATTTTTCATCCCGATATTCCCATGGGATCGAAAGTTACGCGGGTGAAACCGCGGGACGCAGCTAGTAATATTATAAAGAGGAAACCTTTGTATTTTTGTATTTTTGTATGTTTGTATTGAATAGGCTCAAAAACTACTGGACTGATTTCAAAATTTCTTTTACCATTACTTAGAGGGATTATTCCGAATCCGTATAGGCTATATTTTATCCCGAAAAATAGATAGGATTTTTCGTGGTAGTGAAAATTGTGGAGTAAGTCGACGAAAAAACTGCCATACGTTAACGATTCTCGCGAACGCTGCCTAAATGGTTAGAGATGTATGGTTGACTTATATAGAAAAGTTGTAGAGCTCAATAATGCCTACAAAAAAGTCGGCGATAGTATAAACGAAACATTTATATTTTAGCCATTATAACCAATTTTCCATAGAATAAAAGTAATTAAAATTATTAGCCTATGTTTATTGATCATATTATCGTCAAATACTAATCCTTATCCAAATAAACTATTTATTGAACAAGATTGTTTTAATAGCTATAAATTACTTTTTATTTTATTCCAATCAGACAATCCATTCAAAAGATATTACGAATTTAAAATTGTAAATAACCGTGATAGCAATTTTCCTCAAAAAATACTTCAACTTGGTGACGGAAAATTACCAACTCCAGTCCCAAACAGCTCCCGAGGATTATTAAACAATGAATTGGCTCAAACTGTTCACAGTCTACAAATACTGGTAGACACAATCTATCCCGACATCGAAAATCTAACAGAACGAACTTCCAATTGGCTCTGTTCGAGAGCAATAGTGGCACCGAGAAACGACGCAGTAAATGAAATTAACAAAATGATTATTGAAAAAGTACCCGGTGATTTTCAATGTTTTAAATCCATCGACACCGTGTGTAACACCGAAGATACACTATCCACAAGAATTTTTAAACTCACTCAATCCTGCCGGCTTGCCACCCCACGAGCTGAAATTAAAAGTAGGTACGCCCATTATGCTATTAAGAAATTTAAGCCCTCCTAATATGTGCAATGGGACAAGACTTTTGATAAAAGAATTGCGAGCCAATGTGATTGTAGCAACATTCATCACCGGCCCGGCGCGGCGCGGCGGCTGGACGGCTCGCTCACATTCCGCGGATCCCGATGATACCGACAGATTTTCCTATTTCCTTTAAAAGATTACAGTTTCCCGTCAAGGTATCTTTTGCCCTTACAATAAATAAATCCCAGGGTCAAACAGTTTCAATGGTAGGCATCGCTCTCAGAAAAGAGTGCTTTTCTCATGGCCAATTATATGTTGCACTTTCTCGAGTAGGATCTCCTGAAAACCAATATGTTTTGATGCCATCTACAAATACTACTGCGAACATAGTGTATAGTGAAGCATTAAGGTAAGTAAAGTCGTTAAAATTAAAAATTAAAAACAAAAATAAAAGAGTTAAGCGATACGAAACAAAGAAATGTAACACGAATAAAAAAACCTATAAAAACATACATACAAAACAAATTTTTTTTTCAGAGAGCTTAAAAAATAAATGTCCACCCGTGCGAAGCCAGGGCAGGTCGCTAGTTATAGATATTGTTGTCATGTCACTTTACGAAAATGTTCCTATTTTTGTAATATTAAAAGATTCACTAGTTCATACAAGAACAATATTCCCACTTTCTTTGCGCCGAAATTTATAAAATTTGCTCATTAACCATCCAAATGTTAAGACTAACGACGCCCACAAACATCCGTATTGAGGCTATACATATGCGCTGCCCTTCATTCTCCTCCCACCTCCATGGGCCACCGGCTACACACCATACGGAACGCGACAGATGTCACTTATTACCGGTCTCGTTTAAGCGACAGGTACCTCCCCGGTCGTGCCGGCCCAATTTGGCTGCATGCAAGCATACAGTGTGGCGCTACCTTTTACAATAGAAATAAAGGTAGATAAAGATGAAGATAATTATATATTTATAAAGGAATATTAAATAAAAATAAATGTATACAGAACTCAATATATTTTATTAAGTCACTTAAGTTTTCTCATTTTATAAAAATCTTGTCGAACTAGCGAAATATAAAATTATATTTTAAGTTATAAAATAACAGTCAGTAGTAATAATTTATCTTATTGAAATATACATGTAAATTAAAGACACTCTAATACAACATATTGGAGACTAAGAAACTTTGCAAGAGACCAGCGACAGGGTGGACAGGAAAGAATGGAGTGAGAGCAAAGAAGCGTACACTCAGCAGAAGGCAGACTATGGCTGATAACCAAGTAGGCATTCATTACTTTCATGCTACATTTACACGTTGGGTCAAAGTCGGCCAATATAGTGTTGTCATAGTAAAATAAGAATAGTAAGCTATCTAAGCACAATTGGCGAAATAATACCTACACTTGCTTTAGTTAGTAAAAGTTATCATTACATTGTTATTTTTTATAGTATAAGAGGGCAAACGAGCAGTTGGTGCCAATTTCATTACCATTAATGTCCATAGACATCCACATAGAAGCTATACAATACTAATTTAGTGAATGTACTTACTTTATTAATAGCTACCGTTAAATTTTTTTATTGTATAAGAGGGCAAATGAGGAGTTTGGGCTTACAAATCTTATTATTCTTATTTTCTCTGACAATACCTATATTATAGTACGGTTGGCAACACTAGCGGTGGCTGAGGTTGGTCCTACGTGTAAATGTAGCATCAAAGATGTTGCCGTCGCTTCCAATTGAAAGACGGAGTAGTCCCTTCGAACTTTGCTAACGCTTACTTTTCTTATTCATGTATTTATCTTGAGTTGGAACTTTAAGGTATACATTAGCCAATTGTTTGTAAAACTACTCTCAAGTCTATTTGTCACAGGACTGAAGCACGTGATAGGTATAGGCTGAATACTCCGATGACCTTAGGATATGTACAAGGGTACTGTCTTGCGAGTGTCCTATATTTACTGAGCCCAGCTGCTGGACTTAAGTGATTGATTGTCCGGATTCCAGGCGCGTCCTCTTGGCTGTCTGTCGCGATGCCTCGTGGACTATCGACGTTCTCAATGTGATGCCGAAGATGTCTTCGTGGTATCTGTTCTCGTCCTTAAAAGAGATGTAAAAAATTGCGTTAAAACTTGATTAATATGGTTAGTAATTGCTGGACAAGCAGGTGTAGGTAAAAATTATAAATTGTAACAGTCCTTATATAAATTGTGAGACGTGTTTCACAGAATATTGAAAATCCCAACAAAAACATCCTGTAAAAAAAACCAAGTCTCAGAGTTCATTTTTTCTACCATAATAAGTTGTGAGATCCATGTAATACCAAGTCGGTTAATTTATTTAGTCCCTACTTAAGGAACCTCCTGTCTTAAGTTATTGTCATTTCAATATTAAAAATCTTTTACATTTTAAATAAAAACATCGACTTGGCCATCGCTTGAAAACACAACGTATCTTACAAGTGCTTAATACATACTTATTATATTAGCTTGTTTACTCTACTCGACTTGGCGGGGGCACTGCCGTGGCCCCAGATTAAGATAAGGAATTGCAGAATGCAGAAATCTTTCTACGTTCGTTTGGGAGGTTTAAATTTTGAATGTTATGAGTTTATGACTATATCTTGCAAGGTGAATTTAATCCGAAACGATATATATTTATATCTGTTTCACCAATCTCCGTATTACTTACCATTAGTGAAAGTAGGAAATCTTCAACTTCCTCCTCTGTGTACCGCGCATGGATCTTTATTATTTCCTTCAACTTGTGTTGGACCTCTTCTGCCATTTTACAGTCACCACATACGTAGAAATGACCGCCCTCCGATACGAGCATGCGGGAAATGTTCTCCCCTTCATCTTCTAGAAGGGCTTGCACGTGCTTCTGAAATATTGCAAACATGTATTGGTTCTCAAACTCTTTTGACAAAGTAAAAGCAACGTTGTACAACTGTTTGTGACTTTGTTATATTCCTGCTGTACTAGGTTGGTACTATAGGACGATAGGACTGTTCTTACATTCATTAAGAAAGAATAGTCATATTATGATCTGATCATCTATGGGTACATGTTGTGTCAACTTAAACCAAGCAATAGTATAGGTAATTGATAAATGACTACCTAGAAATAAAAAAAGAATTATTACCTTGCTTTCACCAGTCTCCCTCGAAAGAGCCAATAGACATTTTGTCAAAATTCCTCTTTCAGTTAGCTTCTGTTTCTCTTCTTTGTACAGATCCATTCCTCTATTTCTCGCGCCGAAGAACAGGAATACTGACCCTTGCTTCGTTGAACCAGTTTTTGCCTGAATTCTTCTGTGATGCCAGAATCCTCTGAACGGAGCGATGCCCGACCCTGGACCGACCAAAATCAGCGGCGCGGACATGTCTTGTGGCATATAGAAACTTGGCGCCCTGTAATATTAATTACACTTGTATTGTTTGATGCAGCGCAATGCGATATTTCTGACTTAAAGTATTTAATGTGGTTAGTTTTTCGGGTACCCAAGTTTAGTTATTTCGAAAATTGTAATGCGAATCTTACTTCCCATAAGCATAACTGCGCATAGGTATTAACATGGAGCTAAAACATCTGTTTTAGCTCTGTGGGTATAAGCTTTAGATTTGCGGATGTCTAAGTGCACCCTTTGCCATCGGTTAATTTGTGAGGTTTATAGGGGTTTATAAAATGTAGGATGGACGATGGACAGATTATTTCATTAGGTTTTTCAGTACTCTAAAGACAATATAATGGATGATTCTTAAGTGCAATTTTATAGGTATGTGCAATGTCTATCAAACGTATTACCGACACAAATTGTTTGAAGGCTCAACGGCCAAAAGTCAAAATTTTAAAGTTCAAATTAAAAATAAGTCTTATTGAGTTAGAGGACGGATCCCAGAACAACAAACATAAACATGTTAACATCGTTAACGATAGACAGGCATATCATGTAGAATAATGTATGTCGATAAAACATTGGACAAATAATGCACAGACAATGCACAGATCGATCAAATACGAGACGCGGACAGCCCCGCAGGCACACACACAAACACACAACATCACATGTGTCTAGTGAATTCCTCACTTTAGTCTACATCAGCGGCAATCTTTTGGCAGGCACGGGCCATGGCGGCAAAATCAACTAAGCGTGGGTCACAATTATGTGATATTCACTCTAGAAGCCCAATTTTCTTTTAGTTTAGCCTCTCCTTCCCAACTCCCTAATTACTTTTTTTATGAGAAATTCGCGGGCTGCAAGAAGGACGTCGTCGGGTTGCTGTCCGCTGGACTAATTATAATTAAATTAAATAATTAGGAGCTCCTTGGTCTCAAAGAACACTAACTATTATAACTTATGTTATACCTATAGGTAGCGTGAAATACGTAGGTTTAATGGTCTCAACCATTTGCGAGATCATTAAAGTTGACGTTGCACCTAATGGACATTCCATGTTCGCTCTCTTTCATATTCATTTGACATTTCAACTTTAGCTCATGTCGTGTGCAGTGCCGTAAGACGTAAATTACTTTTAAAAGTAATTAATATCAACTAGCCGATTTCAAAGGAACTTTCGGGTTCATTCAACAGGTATTTTAAATAAAGTAAATTACTAATTTTGAAACCTATGGAAACATTTTTAAATGAAGTCAAATAGTCAACATTAGTCTAACAGCTGACAGATGTTTGTTGATGTTGAAATTGTTAGACTAGCTGCGCTCCGCGGTTTTACCCGCGTAACTTTCCATCCCGCGGAAATATAGAGATGAAAAATAGATTTGGCGGATTCTCAGACCTACCCGATATGCACACAAGATATCATGAGAATTGGTCTAGCCGTTACGGAGGAGTATGGTAACGAACAACACACGAGAATTATATATAAATATATAGCTGAACATGAAGGGTAAATAGTTGACGCATGTAAAAGTATAACGGAACATACCTTCTAATAAAAACGAACACTTCATCTCCTGACTTCAAGTTCTGTAGGTACGTTGAGCAGACGCCGTAGTGAGTGGATCCTTCGCCGTCTAAAACATATAGGTAACATATAAACATATAAAAGCATATTATTATGTTGCTTACTTTTACAACATTTAAGACCAATTACGCCTTCCAACGCAATTTGCCTTGAAAACAGTACTTTTTAAACACCTTAAAATCATGAACCACTTATCGTAGAATAAATGTTACATACTAATAATTGTAGGACATTTTCTTGTCTAAATAGTTAGTTGAAAAAATATTTCAATTAATTTAGTATGTACGCATTCTATCATGATTACTTATTAGAGGTTTGTTAATTTCCCTTTTAGCGTCAGTTTCGAAGCTCAAAATATCATAAAAGTACTGAAATATATAATTAACAAAATATAATAACCACTTGATAAGATCCTTGAGAGAATAATTAGTAGAAAAAAAAATTGGTTTTGGCATCTTATCTATGAGAAATTAAAGTTCAAAAATGTGAAATATTTCAAATTTTATATGTATTTTTCGACGATATACCTTATTTAATTTAATATAATAATAGCTTACCAATAGACTAGAGTATATTCTTTACAATCATGCATTTAAAGTTTTGATTATTGTATAGTAATTATTTTTCTGTAAATTTTTTAAAACGTGTCTAAAACACTGGTCGCAAACGAAATCAATTCAGTACGTGGATCATAGTGGGTTAATTTTACTATAGAATATACTAACGTTATATATATGCTACTCACACGGCGATCCGTATGTGTGGGTTTGAATTACCCATGAATTACATAAAACCACGTACGCAAGACGTAAACGCTCTTAAATGAAGTAGGTAAGGCATTTGTTGATACTATTGACACTGCTGAATATTTTTTACTCAAAAACCTTTTTTTTGTTAACGCAGGGGAACGCCTTTACGCACGCTACCCAGGAGCCCGGGCTCAGTAGTGGCTCAACCGGGTGCAGTGTCAAGCTCGACAATTAGGTTGCCCCTACCGACTAAGCCCCTGCCTTGGGTGCCTTCAGCCGCTATAATTGGAGAGTCCCAGATCTACAAGCAACAGATTCCTCCAGCGACAGGCTGGCCTCGGTGAAAATGCCAGACTCCTCATTGGAGACTGTCCGGCTGCCTTTGAATAGTCCTTACTCCACGTCGGAATCGTGCAATCCTGACCCTTCGTCCTAATGCCCCAACGGAGCACACCACGCCGGTCGTCCCAATCCACGCCGCCATCTGCTGATTCAGAGGGCCGGGTGGAGGACCTCCGGCATTGGCTGGTCCCATCCACAGAGCGACGGACCCACCCCGAGACCGCCACCCAGGTGCCAACTATCAAACGGCAGCGAGAACACGGCAACCACACACCGCATCTCCTCTTCGTTTGCGGCGAGAGGGTACCAAAATAATAATTACCGCAAGGGAACAGGATCAAAATTGATTTATCCGTTTGAGAGCTACAATGCTAGAATGTGGAAGCGCGGCGGCAGCAGCGCCGCCAGCAGGCTCGCCTGCGGCCGGCAGGAGCGTACTCACTCTGTGTCTTGTAGACCACGACAGCGACTGTGACGTGTATCCTGCGCGGGTCCACGAGCGGCGTGGAGCTGATGGAGTAGAAGCGCGGCTGCAGCGGCGGCAGCAGCGCCGCCAGCAGGCTCGCCTGCGGCCGACAGGAGCGCACCTGCGCCAGCACCTCGCCCAGGTGCGGGTAGTAGTGGTGGCGCCAGTCGTCGTACTTGTTTGAATCCTGTTCGATTGGATTTGTTATTCAATTATTTCTCGTACACGAATATAATAAAACTATTTTATTTATTTAACGGCTTTTATAATGATTTATTTGTGAAACGCTGGGATCTTGAAATGCTTAAATGAAGAGCGATAAAATCGGCTAAAATAGTTTTCTTACAATTTGTTATTTATTAAGAAATTTTGAAATAGTGTAATTTATGTTTTCCAGCCGAATCCGAAAATGAAGGGATGGACCTAGAGCAATGCATTTGTTGGATCTCAGATAATGGGGATGTTTATGGGCATTTATAGTCAGTAGGAAACAACGAGAATGTGATGAAATAACTTCCACATATGCCATTAACTTATACTTTGTTACAAAATTTTGGAAAAACGCGATTGTACGCAAGTGGCGCTTGAGATGCAGAGTAGGCGAGTTGACGAAGTCAGTCTAGTCCAGATGATAAGGAAGTATCCTTCGATAACTTATTGTCACCCTATTTGCTATTACGGTGAAAGTATCCTTACTATAATTTTTGTCTGTTCTGTTGTTGTTACAACATCGGCTGTCTCGCCGTTAATATATGTTATTTAGTTGAGCATATAGGAAGTTTTGCCGTGGATATAAGAAGTTACGTTCCCTTTCCGGTATTTCTTCTTGTCCTTCAGATATTTGTGCCGTGACCATATACAACATAGGTTCCCAAACTTTTTCGTCTAACGCCCACATTGAAAATCAGTTACTTCGTATCGCCCCCTTATTAGTTATTACACCTTGATATTCAAAGACAATTATGTCGTTTCTGGCCCCTTACCGCCCCCCTCTGAGCATCTAGTGCCCACAAGGGGGCGTTATCGCCCACTTTGGGAAAGACTGATATACAAGATTGATACAAGCGAGAGGCATTAAATGAAATCACATATTTAGTGTATTTTTTTCAGGCTACATAACAAAAATCAGATCAATCGTAGCAATAAACTAGCCACAGGATTTTTTTAAAGACTTTTCTCACTTCGTACACGCTGCATTGCAGCTGATCGCCGACTATGACCGGCCGGGGTCATTCACTCCGTACGAGGTTGCCGTTTGCTGTTGCCGTTTGGTTGTTACAAATAATGTTTATGTTTTTTCGCTGTTTAACTTGTTTGAAAAAAGTATTTTCGTATACTTGTCGTAAACTTATTTTTAATAGTTTCGGATTAACTGTAGGCACTTATAGTAAATGTCCTTTAATTTAATGCCTCTCGCTTGTATCAACCTTGTATATGGCATTCGTTTTATAAGGGCTTATAATGAAAAAGTGTCCAAAAAGTTCACAAGTTCACACTATGTAACCCTGAAGTGTATACCTCAATGAACTCCCGTAAGTAGTCGGCCTCATTCGTGTCAGTGCAGGTGGTGGCGAGGTACTTCAGCAGCTTGGTCGACGGCGGCGTGGTGATGTCCAGGAACCTGGTAAACATCTCCCTGACGCTCACTGCTGGGAGACGCTCGTGTTTCTCCCACGTTTTTATCGCGCCTGCAATATTGTTTGTATAATAAAACTAATAACATCGTCATAAGTGTATTGCAGCCATATTGTGCCAGCACAACTGACAACTTGGTAAGAGGTAGTGGTGCATGCTTGGATGCAGTCGAATTGGGCCGGCACGACCGGGGAGGTACCTCTCGCTTACACGAGACTGGCGTAAAGTGACAGCTGTGCTGTCGCGTTTCGTGCGGTGTGTAAGTAGCCGGTGGCCCATGGAGGTGGGAGGAGAAGGGAGGGCAACGCATCTGTATAGCCTCTATGCGGATGTTTGTGGGCGTCGGTAGTCATGAAAATGGCTCCGGCTGCTCCGGTTTGTGCGCTTTATGAGTTTCTGGTGGCCCTATGAGCAGAGGAGAGAAGGCTACAAGGTGGGGGTAGTCAACAAAAGCCTGACTGCTCGTTTGACCAAGTGCGATTCATACCTACACTCGAAACGTTGTACCTATGTATTAATAGTATTTGTAGTTATAGAGGCAACATAAAGATATCATCAATGCTAATATGAACTAACTACTAACTAGATACCACGCTACATGAGGCCTAGTTACATTGACACTGACAAACGAAAAAACCTTTAGTAGGATTGAATCATATATTTAGCCTTTGATTTTTTTTTTATTTATTATCACCATAAAAGATACAATATAAAATTTTAAAAATACATAATAATTTCAGTTTGACTAATTAATTAATTCTATTTATTAGTTAACACTAAAATAATTATTATTAAAGATATTGACATTAATCTGTCTATAAGTTTAACATCTCGGGTTCATAATAATTTTCCCTTACACATCATCTATTCTACAATGTCTTCTACCACGTACCTGTGGGTGTAAGGGTTTCCTTCATGACCTGCAGCTGAACTGGCTTGTCGTGATTGTCAACACCTTTCAGTCTTTGAAGTACAGCGTCCACGATTTCCTTGCGGTTACAAGCCATCACGCCCACGTGGTCTCCTGGCTCATATTTTATGTTGGCCTAAAACAGAGTGAACTTAGTTAATAAAGTAGTAAAGGCTAAAAGAACAGATGTGGGGAACAATGAGTGCGGCCTGTGACATGTTCTTTTTTGATACTTTGTTGGTTCCACTATAGATGAGATACACCATTATAGATGACCAAAACAATCATGATGCACAACTAGTAAAAATATGTCGAATTTGCAAGTATTTTTAATATCTGTAGTTTGACCTTTCCTTCTCCAATCGTCCAACAACTACTCACAAACTGTAAGAATCTCAAGATATAGTCGTACCAACCACATTCGGTTGCAATGCAACACACTGCCCGTTAATTAGATACAGATTGTCATTGAGAAATTTTATATATTAAAAAAAAAAGTAAAGTTACAAGATATTTAATAATCATGATCAAATTACGTCAACACAAAGGTGGGTATGTAATATATTTATAATATTAGTTCAAGATACTAAATAGAAAACTTAAAAAAAAGACTTAAATATGACTCACGTTAGCCTCCAGATCTACAAATATGGTGGCCCGGTCAGCCGTGACGTCACCTAAGCTTTTGTTCTCCCTCACTTTGCAGGTTATCAGCTGTTTCTTGAAACATTTCTCTAGTGCTGATCTCATCTCCGGCACATTGTCCGCCCTGCCAAACCTCACAGTCTCCTCCGTCAAGGGCATCTTACTGAACTCCTTCCTGGCATCTTTAACCATGTCGTTTTCATCTAAACAGAACGTTTCACACGCCACCTAAAATTATAAAAGTTTAAAATTGTTAAAGTAATACTTCTACACGCGCTCTTGACTTGGAGAGTAAACTGGCAAGAGCGTTACAAAAATCACACATCGGGCGAAGCCAATGGAAGTTGTCATTCAAATTCAAATTTCAAATTCTTTTTTGTATTTAAAAAATAAATATCATATGACATGTTATGTGATTGCAACTACGGTATAAATCAATAATTAAGTTTTACTTCAGTTGTGTGGTCTAAAGCACATACTTTTTTTGTAGATTAAGATGCTGTTTAGATTTTATTAATTACATACAAATATGAAATAAAATACAGGATCTTACGAAAGCCTCAGATCTCTTATGAGAATATCAGTTTGGTATGCAACATAAAAACTATTTGCTAAACTAAAATTCATACTAATATTATAAATGCGAAAGAGTATTTGTTTGTTTGTTTGTCCTTCTTTCACAATCAAATTGGATCACGGATCGATGTGATATTTTGTATTGGATATTGTATTGATCATATGGACATAGTTGAAAGACTGAAGAGAGTCATCGACTCGGAAATATTTACAAATAGTTTTTAAATATATTTCTGTTTTCTAGGACCCGTAGCAGAAGTACTCAGCACGGGATTCTACAACAATTCTCTATTCCACAACTTACATGGAAGATATTCGACGACCAGGAGCGGAACTGCTGTTCCAAGCCGTACATCTCATCTCCGCAGGTGACGTCCAGCAACCTCTCCCCGCCCAGGTCTTCTAGAACTCTGTCCATGGTCTTGCCGAAGTTGCAGAACTTCGGGTACGCGCTGGAGCCCAGAGCGAATACCGAGTAGCACACGTTACTTAGAGGTCCGATGTTTTCCACAGATGAGGTCCCGGCTATGCTACCTAAAATTAATTGTGAGTTATTAAAAATTCCCCTTTCCTAAGTCTACTCAAAGTCAACCTAACATAAGAAGTTCATCCCAGAGAAAATATTATTTTCTTGCAAACAGCACATACAGGCATGATAAGTTAAGACCTTTTACTAGTTTCGGTACTGGGGAGACAGGGTACCTTTCAGTATGTCATTACTGCCAAGGGTTTGAAGACCTGATGGCCCGTTTAGGGAAGGACTGCAAGAGGGCAACGCATAGTAGTAATACGAGTATTACTGCTGCAATGTATAAAGTCACAAGTAGCGCCACCATCTCTCGATTAAAGAAAGAAAAAAAGAATGAATTTATTTGCACATTTCAATTACAAACAAATAATTTACAAAGGAACATATTGTTTAAGATGGATGCAAATGATACCTCCTCCAAGTGAAAGCAATATGTTATAGCTTCGCGTTTTGTGCGATTCGTAAGTGTCCAGTGGTCTGTTAGAGAAAAGGAAAACGGAGGGTAATCTGCACAAGAACTATGTAGATGTCTATAAGCGTTGAAAGTCAAGTCGGCAGCACACTTATCAACTCGGAAAGGGATCGTAACCGTATCACCTCGAGCCGGTCAGTATTCTTTGTATGAAACTTCATAGTGCAACGCACACTAATGTGAAACGTAACGTATTCGTATCGTGTTCGCTTTTATAGGCGAGGCGTTTACAATCCCTTTCCGAGTTGATATGCGGCGAGCATTATAGTGAAAAAAATCTATATAAGCTCCACGTGCAATTTATAAAATCTTGAACTCAAAGAACCTTATTATATAATGTAGGTACTAACTTACTTTTATTTGATTCCAGTCGTGTCAGCTGTCGTTTGAAGTCCACAATGCTACTGTACTTGCTGGACTCCATCCTCGACAGCTGTCTCTTATACTCTATACTTGGTGTCATAATACTGGTTGTTCTCATCAGAGTCTTTGGTGTCGGCAGCTTCGTGATCCTGTAAAAGAAAAGTTCAATTAAATTTATTGTGAGTACAACTTAATTATTATGTTGTGGGGTTTGTGTAAATGGATAGTTTAAAATGGGTAAATTATGTTTCTTTATGGTGTAGCAACATGTGGTATACAAACGGGCATTCAGAGCCATTTTCATAACTACCGACGCCCATAGACATCCGCATAGAGGCTATACAGATACACCGCCCTCCTTACTCCTCCCACCTCCATGGGCCAACGACTACTTACACACCGCACGAAACGTGACAGCACAGCTATCACTTTATGCCGGTGTCGTGTAAGCGAGAGGTAGCTCCCCGATCGTGCTGCCCAATTCGGCTGCGTGCATGCATGCAATGTGGCACTACCTCTTACTAAATATTTAGGGTGCTTTATAAATTTTAGTGCCTAAAATCAACACACAGGTGATATAAATCTCGCTCACAATGCCGTCCGGGGAGGTACCTCTCGCTTACACGATACCGACGTAAGGTGACAGCCGCTGCGTTTCCTGCGGTGTGTGGTGCCGCCGGTGGCCCATGGAGCAACGCATCTGTATAACTGTTGTTTGGATGTCCGCGGGCGTTGGTAGTCATGACTGCTCGTTTGCCCTTTATAGGAACTATATAAGTTATAAACAGTAATATTGTTTATAATTTAATCTAATATATAAAATTCTCGTGTCACAGTTTTCGTTGCCATACTCCTCCGAAACGGCTTGACCGATTCTCATGAAATTTTGTGAGCATATTGAGTAGGTCTGAGAATCGGCCAACATCTATTTTTCATCCCGATATTCCCACGGGATCGAAAGTTACGCGGGTGAAACCGCGGGGCGCAGCTAGTAATCCATAAAATTCTCTTAACGATGAGTACAAAGTTGCTCCAAATATTGTGTACACCTAAAACTATATTCGGACGCTCAGTCCCGACTGACAGGTGTAGGAGGCCACCGGAAATCCCCTAGGAGTCCGCAAACAACGATGCACACGTTCGCCTTGCAGGGGGCTTTAGAACTTAGTATGATGCAGGTTACTCAAAGCATATTGTTAATACCAATCTTGTCTGTAATTTAGTAGTTTATACAATAGTAAAACATCGTCTATGATATTTTACAATCTCTCTTGTTTTTAATGTATAATATGTATGTATTATGAATACTAAGATTTAGCATTTGTATCTTTAAAACGATACTCTATACATTAATGAATGGAAACAATAAATTGTATAAAAATATGCTTTACAATAATTTGTGGACATGTCAACTTAATCTTACAAATTAATCTTTTTGATATTTATTTTCATATCTACCAAAGATACACAGAAAATATTTAGAAAATCGTTCAAAAATTCAAAATTTTCATTTTCGAAAACGACTAAATATCACCGTGTGTAACACAAAATAAACAAACAGAAAGTCTAAGGATTACCTTTAGATAATCCACTTACCCAGCACTATCATTCTGTTCATCGAAGTTCTTCTTCTCATTATACAGCATCTGGTACAGATGGTTCGCAAAGTCCTAGACACAATAACAATTATTGTTAACGATTTTTCACAAACATGTGTGAAAAGTCACACCTATATTACGTACATGCAGATGATTAAATTCCAAGAATTTTATTACTAGCTTGTATACCTAATTACACAGTCTAATTATTTCATTTGTTTTTGTAATGGCCAATGATCACAAGATGAACGAAATCGTTAATCACCAAGATTAATTCTTCCGTCCATCGTTAAATGAGGTATAAATAAATATAAAAGGGAAAACTATCAACACACAGCTGAAACCAATGTACCCAGAAACTTGCAATTTAACTAAGAAAGGATTTTTAGACATTTGTCTCCTGAGGGAGTGAATGTTATTAATCATATGATGCGGGCAAAACCGTAGGGCGCAGCTAGTATTATAATATCGTTAAACACAACCCTGAAGTTAGGCATCGAAAGGCTTTTGAAAATACAAAAAGGTCATTTAATACTAGCTTACGCCCGCAACTTCGTTTACGTGAATCCGTTTTTTCTCCGCACTCGATTAAAAAGTACTGTATAGCATGCACCGCTAAATGGACTAACTAACACTTAAATAATTTTTCAAATCGATTAAGTAGTCCCAGAGATTAACGCAAATAAACAAAAACACCCTTCTGCTTTATATTATAAGTATAGAAGTATTGATAGTATAGATCTCTCACCACGCCATTTGCTGGAGGCTCTCCGTTGCCGAACGTGGAGGTGACAATCAGCAGGAGAGTCTCGTGCTCTATCGAGAACACGTCGTAGTCCGACATGCAGGTCACCTGTTAAATAACTTTACGTATTATATCATAAGCATAGGAATCTGCCTCTTGGGACTTGGTGACCCGGGACTCAAACCTCGCAGTCAAACAAATTTAACTGCACGGTTTGGATTTGGTCCCGGGTTGGACCAAAAAATTTATTAGAAATTTCCAGTTTCATACACAACAACAATATGCCGGAGTCAGGAGTGTTGTTGTGCATATTTGTCGCCTCCTATCCTCCCCTTCCCTCCGATATGCCCCTGGAACTTCAAGAACGAAACTAAGTAAGACAGCGGCTCTCAATTTCCCATGGTTACATCAGGACACGAACTCGTTTCACTGTTTCGTGTATATTACGAATTAAGAAAGAAAAGAAAAAGAAAAACATTACAGTACATTATTATTATTAGATTAGTTACATCTATTTAAAGCTTTATTGTTAATCAATGGTTAACTTCGAAGCGGTTTCTTCGAATATGGAAATTTCAAGTAGGTGAAACTTTAACAGTCTTAGACTGGAGCTAAAGGTGAACTTATAGTTTTATACGATAAGTATACATTATAATATTTTGAACGGATATAAAAAATTACTTCACTAATTCACTTGCGCGATTTTATTACGTTAGCATTTATTCTTGTGCGCTAGGACTTCTGCCAAGACGAGCAAGCTAATTTGAAATGCATCCATTCTTGCTACAATATGACATACAGAGAACATTTGGCACAGACGTAGAAACATGGGGCCCCGCAGTTAAGTAACAAAATAAATTATCTGGGATGTATTTTTTGACTTTATCAATGGCCTCATAACCGGCCTGTTATGGCCTATTTTGAATTTAAATCGTCCATTGACATTTAAATATAACATACTTTTACATTTAGTAAACATATTATTTTGAGAAGACTTGTGAGTGACTGTTTTGCCGAATGACGTAATGCGCCCTTCCCAAGGCTACGTTTAGAACATCAATGTTCTGAAATTCGTTGAAAAAAATATGCACCAGTATTAGAATATTCTTTAATTATTGTTAAAGTTATGTATTATAAATGAAAACCTTCTAAAATTATTTTGTAAGACTTATCATTGTATTTACTAATAAAATATATTGGTTAAAAACTCGCTTTTATAATGTATACTAGCTTCGCTCTGCTGTTCCACCCTTCGATTCTCAGACTTACCCGAATGCACACAAAATTTCATGAGAATCGGTCTAGCCGTTTCGGAGCAGTATGGTAACTAACATTATGACACGATAATTTAATATATATCCGCAGTTTCACTAGCGTAAGATTTAATCCCGTAGAAATATCGAGATGAAATATAGTTGTTGGCCGATTCTCAGACCTGCCCGATATATGCACACAAAGCCGTCGTCGTCGTCGTCGAGCCGTTTCAGAGGAGTATGGTAACTAGCACCATATTGTGATACGAGAGTTTCATATAAGTATACATAGAGATAAAGATTAACACAATTATTTTTAAATATTGCTCAATAAAAGAAAAAAAGATTAAAAACAAAATATCCTTTTTATCCAAAATATATTTTTTTTCATTAGGTACTATAACCCAACATTTTATTTTATGGTTACTTTGGTCTTGAAACACATGATTTTATGGTCATTTATACCTACATAATTGCAAGCCGTCATTTATCACTCCCAACCACTCCTGCAATTCCAATAAGTCTTCGTATAATTCTACTAATATTATAAAGGCGAAAGTTTGTAAGAATGTTTGTTACTCTTTCACACAAAAACTACTGAACGGATTTTCATGAAACTGTACAGTAATACAGCTTTTATATCAGAATAACATAATAAGTTAAAAAAATATAGGGATTTTTGAAGTCCGAAATTCACGCGGGCGAAGGCGCGGGCGGAAGCTAGTATATACGTAAAGTATGTATGTACGTCAGTGGCACATGACACACGAAACACAATAACACAACACCATAAATTGCGCCCCATAATAAATACCGTGACGGTATATCTCAAAGCACGACGGTATATGTGAGACATAGAACAAGCTCCTCACATTCATGAATTATATTTCCCTGCACAATTAGGGTGACCATACTTCACCATATCGAACACAAAATAAAATGTATATTGTTAGAAGCTTGGATGTTATAATGAAGAGAGCTTTGTCTATAATACACTAAGATATGCCACGAATAAAAAAAATATGGAGTTTCATAGTCATAAGGTTTAAAATAACATATACTAAAAAATCTAAAATGCATGGTCATCCCGAAGTGTAATTCCTCACCTGAGCGTTGAAAACGTGTCCGAAAATAGTCCCCAGCTCCTTCGCGTATTGCTCAGATTTGCCAGTCTCAGTGGCGTACAGGATGGTTGCTTTTATCCGCTTAGATAGAGCTTGACTGAAGAGTTTCGAAGTAAATTTGACGGCGCGGGCGATTTGCTTGAAGTGAAACTTTCTATGCCGCGGTTTGTCGTTGTCCGTTTTTGTCCACTGGTGCGTTTTCCAAGCAGCCTCCTAAAATTATTTTTGTGTGAATAAATTATAAAAAAGACCTCTCCGGCGGGGAATCGAACCCCGGTCTCCCGCGTGACAGGCGGGGATACTTACCACTATACTACCGAAGATATAATAATGTTTGTCAAAATTAAATATGTAACAATTAAAACTAATTAGGTTGTCAATGCATAAGATGCTAAAGAGAATAAATATAATTTTCATACGTTGTCATGAAGTATAACTATTCTTGATCATTAACGAAACTCAATGCTCTCAGAAAAAAATATGTACACTCTTTAACCTCATTTGAGGAATTTAGCCCCAAAACAAGAGGCAGATTATAAAAAAAAATGACCAATGTTCAAAGATGACAGAACAGACACAAATATTACCTTTTTCTTAACACCCTTTCGGTAGAAAAGGGGTAGCCTTCACCAATGACGGCAATGACCGTATGTATGTTCTATGGCCACGGGGTTAAAAGGCGGATTCTAGAGTCCTCTTTCTAGTCTCGGGGCAATCATTGAAGATAGGGACTTCAGACCTTGCGCGGCTATATTTTAGACCTCGCTAGAGCTCGCATCTACTATGTAAACTGCAGATCAGACAAAACTGTCAAATTACCTGGTAATCATAGGATGGCTTCATATAATACAGCGCCATCTCCTGGTGAAACACTGACGTTAAGGAAGAGGACATCGGCGGAACTATCCATATCCAATCCGACGGACAGCCACCCCTAAAACAAAAGAGTTTTTACATGAAACACCATTTTACCGGACTTTTTCACTGCCCATTTCTAGCCATGCTACTCTATGTCGCCTGGATCGGAAGCGGTAACCACTGACCTTTAAGTAAAATTTCAAGGATCCCGAGTGAATCGGAAGAGTAGCAAATGATCCCAACTTGCCTAGCTGAAAGTATGAGATTGAAATGTACTAACACATGCCAAGAAAAAGATGTTAAAATTTTTTACTTGGCTTGTAAGGCCCAACTGCTAAGCATCATGGATATTTATAAGTACGTGTTACTAATATAGTCTACCAGTAATTTCAGTGTTTCTTCTCATGTTCCATTAGCCTTTTCATTTAATTATCGGCCCTGGATGGACGCTAAGATCGTCTCCCTATATTGTAAAGAGTCAACAAGGTCTTCATTTTCAGACCTCGTCTTATGATCTCTGTAGAGACCGACTAAAATATGTAAAAATATTGTACCTACTTTTATCTGTGTTTACGGATGTTGCGCATCGGTAGATATTTACCGTGTTTACATTATTATTTACCTTAACTCGTTTGTTCATACAAATAAAAATAATCGGTAATAACGAACCTACGCTATTGGGAATGTCAACACAAACAACAAGAGGAAAAATAGCGCTGAATAAAAGGATTTTATGGTATAAAAGGGCAAACGAGCAATCGCAGCCATTTCCACGGCCACCGACGTCCATAGACATCCGCATAGAGGTAGCACAGATGCGCTGCCCCTTTTCCTCCTCCATCTTCCATGGGCGATCGGCTACTTACACAAGGCACGAAACTCGTCAGCACAGCTGTCACTACGCCGGTCTCGTGTAAGCGAGAGGTACCCTGGACAGCCTCTGCCAGCCCAATTCAGCTACATGCATGCACACAGCGTGACACTACCTCTTCCTAGACCTCTACTAGTTAGCACTGAAAGAACTAATTGGTGCCGAACGCTCACCGGCTCCTACTTTCGTTGTCCAGATGTTTGATGAACTGTTCCGAGGCGGAGTGGTGGTCCACTATGGACGCGTTGTCCCGGTGGAAGCTGTGCAGCACGGCGATGTTTATTTCCACCAGCGCTCTGTCCCTCCACAGAGAGACGTACGAATTTGTGTCCAGACCCATTTTTATTGCGACGCTCTGAAAACGAAGCGTTTTATAGATGAAATGGTTTAGAGGCTGTTTTTGATGTGTTTTGTTTATGGGTGTGTGCACCTCTAAACGCAGTGTACTTAGTCTGGCCATAAATACTGTTACAATATAAAATAAAAAATATTACATTTGAATTTGAAATCTGTCATTTTTATACGATTGTTCATTGTGTTTCTCATTTTGGTGCTAATACATTGTACAATATTTTGCGATATTAAAATGGAGTGGGATGATAAAGAGAACAGAATCGCTATGATTGCATTACACAAAAAGGTATGCAGCCAAATGCAATTTTTGAAACTCTCCATACACTTGGTATTAGTCAAATGTTTGTGTACCGAGCTATTAATAGGTACAATGAGACCTTTGTTTGTGACAGAGAAAGATCTGGCCGTCCACGTAGTGTTCGTACGAAAAAGGTGGTCAAAGCAGTAAGGGAAAGAATTCGAAGAAATCCTGTGTCAAAGCAAAAGATTTATCTCGGGAAACAAGGATATCACCTAGAACCATGTCGTGTATTTTAAGAGATAACTTAGGACTATAAGAGACGCATTGGTGGTAAAATCGAAACAACTACTGAAGCGGTACGCAAAGGGAGGTCACAGAAAAATTTTGTTTACGGATGAGAAAATTTTTACAATTGAGCAACATTTATCAAAAAAAATTACCGTATTTATGCTTAAAGCTCTTAGGAAGCTTCCAGGTCGACAGAGTGCAACGTGGGCATTATCCGATTGCAGTGATGGTTTGGTGGGGTGTTAGCTATGAAGTAATGACTGAGCCATATTTTTATGAAAAAGGTAAAACATTGGCACAGTTGAATCAAGATATTATTCTTGAGAAGGTAGTTAAGCCCCTTAATAACACCATGTTCAATAATCAAAAATCTTTTTATATTTATAATTGTTTTATATATTTTGTTTATTAAATTAACACACTG
>LUGF01001478.1:65002-78461 GCA_001625245.1 Calycopis cecrops
GGTTGCGGTAGTCAAAAAAATGGCTCTCTATAATATAAAAAAATATTACTCCATAATAATTATACTGGCCCATGGAGGTGGGAGGAGAAAGGAGGGCAGCGCATCTGTATAGCCTCTATGTGGATGTTTGTGGGCGTCGGTAGTCATAAAAATGGCTCCGACTGCTCGTTTGCTCTCCTATACCATAATACTAAAAGCTGATGTCTATGCGCCAGTTCTTTCTATTCTTATGTCCCCGTATACATAGAAAAATCTACCTCTGTGACGTCACAGACAACGTCAAACTTTCTTTACCTCAACGAATGATGATGGTTTTCATAAACTTCGGTGGTACAGGAATTTACGGGTCACAGCAAGGCCTGGGGCGAGACAAGGCCTCTGTCCACGTGACAGGAGCATGCGACATATGCGTGTCCGTGCAAGAGTCAATATTAGCATATCGCCATTATATTCGAACATATTGGTTACACTGTACGATACGAAATGTCGGCTACTATATTACAAAACTAGGTAGTAAGAGGTAGTGGCACGCATGCATGCATGCATGCATGGGTGCATGCGTGCAGCCGAATTGGGCACGAGCGTGGACATGTATGACTGGGGTTCTTCAAATGAGGCGGCGGCCATGCTGAATTAGTGCGGGATGGAACGAAATTTTGATCTTTGAACACCGCCGTAGTGGCAGATATGTTGTGACTTACCAACTGCTCGTCCGTCCATTGGAGAGAAGGACTACTACTCATGCATGTAGCTCTGCATTATTGCTATGCGGAATCAAGCATCGGTCATCAAAATAATCCGACTGCTAGTTTTCTCCCTATTAAAATAAAAAATAAAAATGTCCCTCGCTGATCGAGCTCTGTCAAATGACGCCAGTCACAACTCGAAATTACTCGGAAATTATCCTACTAATATTATAAATGTGTAAGTTTATGTATTTGTTTGTTTGTTACTATTTCACGCAAAAACTGAAGCGATTTTCATGAAATTTGGCACACATAGAAAGTAACGTGGATAGAATAGTTTTTATCCCGAAAAAAATGTTCCTATGGGATTCCACGGGATCGAAGTTTATACGGGTGAAGCCGCGGGGCGCCGCTATTATTGTATATTAATTAATTCTCCCCCACATTATCCTGTATGCTATCACCACATTGGTATATCTTTGTAATTGGCGATATCGCTCTAATCAGTTCCCTTTAAAAGCTTTTGACATGTTCTGTACGGGCTGATAGGACTTGTCAACAAATCTGTTGTCAGCAGACGTTAGATAACAGATTATGATAACACGTACATTACTGCTATATTAATCCAGAATACTTGAGTTTAGATTGTTATGGCATCCAGAACGCTCCCTCAACGTGGCCATGCTTTAATATAGAAGGTAAATAGTATCCGATATGTTCCTAAATAGGGTAAGAGCGGTTTCGCTCTACGTCCGATCCGAATCCGTGAAAATATGATCCGTACTAGCCGTAGAACTATTTCTATGCTATGTTACGCACTAGATCCGATATCCGTCATCCGATTTCTTTCCGTCATTCTAGAATCTCCATACCGGATATTTGACGGACGATAGTAGCCATAATATTATATAAAGCTAGAGCTAGCTAGAGCTAACTTGAGCGTAAGCAATATCCGAAGGCAGTCCGACTTTTCTAGACCCACATTTTCACGGACGTAATCGGATTCGGATCGGACGTAGAGCGTAATCGCCCTAAGTCAGTAAGGTAGTGCCAAGCTAGCTGCATGCATGTAGTGGAAGTGGGCGGGCGGGGGAGGTACCTCTCGCTAATACGATACTGGCGTAAAGTGACAGCTGCGCTGTCGCGTTTCTTGAGGTACGTAGCCGGTGGTCCATGGAGGGGGAGGAGGAAATAGGGCCACGCATCTGTATAACCTCTATGTGGATGTCTATAGGCGCGGGTATTAAATGGCTTTTAAATCGTTCAAATGTCAAAAATCTATCTCCAGAAGCCAAGTGAATCAATAGATAGAATAAGGAAAGCAGTTATTAGTTGAGATGGCAGAGGACCGGTGGATACAAGTGGCTCCTGACTGTGACCTCTGGTGGTTTTTGGGCTCAACCACGTCCGCCTACATAAAGCAAAGTACTGACGACAAACTTAGCATTATCAAGATATTAAGCGTTTACATTTTAGTATATTATCTTTAGCGTGCTATGAGAGAGGCCTATGTCCAACAGTGGACTTTAATCGGCTGATGATGATGATGATGATGATGATGATGACGACGACGACGATGATGATGATGATGATGATAATGATGAGGATGATGATGATGATGATGATGATGAAGACGAAGATGATGGTGATGAAGACNNNGAAGACGATTATGGTGATGATGATGATGATGATGATGATGATGATGATGATTATGATGATGATGATAATGATGATGATGATGATGATGATGATGATGATGATGATATTATCTTTGCCTAAAAACTTTTTTTGTTGTTGTTTTGGTAAGTGCTGATGGGTATTTAAAGACGACCGTATAATACGTATCTCTCGTATTAGTCACGGTGATTTAGTAAATGGCTACCTGATACACGTGGATCCGGTACATCGGCTGCCGTCTTATCGTGCGAAATTGTATTTTAAACCATTACGTTATCTAAAATGTGATAAGGATGTGACGAAGAAAACGGAAACAGTTGCCATTGGAGTTTTGCAGGCAGATCCGACCGATACGGCAGGGAAATACCTGTCTCTCATATCTTACTTATATTATAAATGCGAAAGTTTGTATGTTCGTTTGTTACTACTTCACGCAAAAACTGCTGAACTGATTTTCATGAAATTTGGCACACACGAAAGAAAACTTGGAATAACACATAGGATATTTTTAATCCTGAAAAAATTTCCTATGGGATGCCGTGGGATGACTTTCTTTTTTCTTTCTTTAGGGCGCAGCTAGTAAGCTGATAAAGTCATGTGTATTGTATTGCATCGCTCTTCGAAGAAAATCAAGGATATTCGATTTCGGTTCGGATTTCCACGATAGGTAAACATTTTCTATGGGAAATTCCTAGGAAAGCGGCGGCGCTAGAACGCTGAGTACGTAAGCCAAATGGGACAGTTGCCTAAAGGGCCAATATTGACGCAGTAACGTCCGTCGGTTTATTTAGTAAATGTTCCAGTAACGTGATTTATCGCTGTACGACCGCTTTTAAACAGCATCGTTTTTTTAGGAAACCATAGCTTTAATGAGCTTTATCTTCACAAATATATGTCGTTCATTATTTCAAAAAGAATTTTGTAGTAACTAAGAATTAGTATCATCATCATCATCATCATCATCAGCCTATTGCAGTCCACTGTTGGACGGCGGCCTCTCCCACAGCACGCCACTGGCCTCGATCTTCGGCTAACCTTTCCCACTTCCTGCCCACAGCTTTTTCACAGTCGTCACTCCATTTAGTCACAGGGCATCCTACTTTACGTTCGCCGGTACGTAAATTATTGAAATTATAATCAATATAATTATTAAAGAATTGGTATAAACGTAATTAATTTTAACTAACTTTATAAATTTTTCCAGGTTTGACAATTTTTCTGACTATTTATGGCTTGAAATAAATAAATTTTATTTTAATTATTTCGTTCTAACCTGAAGGGTACGGGAAAAAGCAAATTCATATACCCATATACCCCGTAAGAAACAATATTTGAGGCCCGTGATATGAAAAAAAAACCGGCAAAGTTCGAGTCCGACTCGCACACCGAGGGTTCCATAATCCAAACGTAATGCATGGTTTTCAATTATTGTAACTTCACGCCTGCCGTTTAAGTTGACAAACTTATATAAGCGATTGCTCACACACATTTAGTAGGCAACGAATTACAGTTATAAGTTGATAATGATTTTTCCAATGATCTACATATAATTTACTAGTTTTCAGATTTATTCCTATATATGTGCTATAAGTTCTTACTTCTTGCCAAATTTCATAACTCCAGGTCAACGGGAAGCACCCGATAAGTTTTTGGTTTTCAATAAAGTACGTTTTCATACAAAATTTGTGCATAATTGGCTATAACTTTTTATTGCGTTAACTTAGAAGTGTGATTTTTTTAAGGCATCAAAAAGTAACTGACCTTCGTATTTGACAAAAATTTCAGCTTAATCCCTTCACGCGTTTTAGAGAAAAAGGTCTTGACAGACGTGCAGACAGACGGACAACAAAGCGATCCTATAAGGGTTCCGTTTTTTCTCTTTGAGATACGGAACCCTAATAATATGAGAAGTAAAACCTGGTGAATTTCCCGTGCTGCATAACTCGCATTACGCTATACCGCGCTATAGTCAGAATCATGTTAAATCTTAAGGACTTTACTGCAGTCGCGTGTTGGCATTATTTTTCATAGTAAAAAACAATGCACTGATTAAATAATAAACTAAATCAGCATTGACGCCACATAATTGTGTTCTAATGACAGCAACAATGATTTAAATGGAAGCATATTTTCTAACGATAATAACTTCATAGAACTCTGTGGTGAGAAACGAAGACATTTTTTTACAAAGTTGTTGTTGCTGTGTGGACTATTTTTCTCTCATTGCAACGTGTTCACACACAGCTTGTTTGCCCCCGTATATTATAAAAAGACAGGCCAAACCACACAAATCATTAATCCTACATCCTACTAATATTATAAATGCGAAAGTTTGTAAGGATGTTTGTTACTCTTTCACACAAAAACTACTGAATGGATTTTCATGAAACTTTACAGTAATATAGCTTTCATATCAGAATAACATAATAAGTTAAAATTTAGAATCATTTTTGAAGTCCAAAATCAACGCGGGCGAAGCCGCGGGCGGAAGCTAGTAATATTATAAATGCGAAACTTTGTATGTTTGTTTGTTTGTTACTCCTTCAAGCAAAAACTGCTGAACCGATTTAATTAAATTTGGCACGCACTTAAAGGGTAACTTGGATTAACACATAGGATAGTTTTTATCCCGAAAAAAAATTCCTATGGGAAGGTATGAAATGATTTTCTATTTTCCACGGGATCGAAATTTTGGCGGGTGAAACCGCGGGGCGCAGCTAGTTATTTAATAAAAGTATATATGTACCGACCTTTGTACCAACTACATTCACCTTGTGCTATGTGCATTTACTGGTTCGCACAGTCGTGTTAAGGAGCTATTGATACTTTAGTTTCTCACCGTAATAACGAATTACTGTGTTACTTGTCATTTGTATTAAAGAAAAACATGATGAATATATGGTGCACTCTTATTAACATTTCACAGTCTCACAGAAATCGCTCCCATGTCATATTTATTGCACAAATTTTTATTTCAGTCTGTTCAGTATATTTCAGTCACAAGCGTAATAACTAGATGACATCGCATTGTTCGGGACTTTTACACGTTTTTATAACATGCCCTTGGATACGAATTGGGCTACCTGATCTGTTATAACTTTGTGCATGGTGACGAAATTTACCTTCATATTCTATGTTGAAGCAAGGTTTCGAAAGCTGGGATGAGCATTTGTACTGAGATCAAATATATTTATACCTTATTTTTATTAGGACAGACCTATTATTAGGATACTACTTACGTACTAGTAAGTACTAGGTAATCTAAGTGAGATTGCTACTGGATACAGTTTTATTTTATTACTAGCTTAAGTGAATTCTTACTTTTGCTCAAGATCTAGGCGTTTATGATGAGACTTATACCTATCTTATTTCGTCTTTTATTCACCTCATAAAAAGTATATAACCCAGGATCATAGAGAATTTATGGTCTTTTCTATTTTCTTCGTTAGTAACAATAGATAAATAAATGTGCTCTATGAAATCCGAAAAGGCTATGCAATTTTGCTGAAGTTTCGGAAAATTGTTTGATTTATCCCTAAAGAGAGAAAGAGAGGGAAGGAGAGAGATAGAACACAAAACTGCTAATACAACAAATACTATTGCGGTCGCAAATTGTTATGATATCGAACATTAGAAGCCTCACCGATTTAATTTTAGTTTGGAATCACAGATTATTTTCTATTTTAGTACATATATGGGGTCCATCTCCGTGAGCCATCGGCTATTTACACACAGCGCCACAAGATGTCGTGCCATCCCAATTGTGCATGCCAGCAGCATGGCACTACCACTTACTAGATAATTTGCCTTAATATACAAAACCTTAAAAAAAGGCTTTAATACACAGTATTGAAACCATTAAGAACCAGTTTCACTGGTGCCTAATACAATTCGATTTGTCTATCAGAAACTTAAGTAGTAAATAAACTCAAAATCTGTAGTTAAGTGTTAACAAGAACATTAAAAAAGGTCGCAAAGCTCATAAGTTATTGCCACTGAAAAAATAATGGCTACCAATAAAACCACGTTCTATTTCAATTGTTCAAATTTGGAAACACAGATAAAATAATTTGTTCAAATTCGGAATCGCAGATAAAACAATTCGTTTTGAATTTGGATTCACAGATGAAACAATTTGTTTGAATTTGAAATCAGATATCAGGGATTCCCAGCCGAAAACGGAATTGTTTCAAATCAGTTATTACATTTTTATTCAAACGAGACGAACAATGGAGCAGCCGGATGCGGGGAATACCAAAAAGCCGTCACGATACTCTTTCATAAGAACCGGTATCATTTGCCGAGTCAATTACGTGTGGCAATTTGTTTGTGAATTGTTACTGGCCGGTCTCATTACTGAGGGAAATTTGGTATTACAACGAATTAGATACAGTTTTTTTGTAAGAGGTAGTGCCATGCTGCGTTGCCAGATTGAACCGGCACGAGCGAGGTACCTTTGGCTTACAAGATAGTCGATACAACTTTTAATAAGATTAACGAAACTTTCGTTTCGTGTTTTAAGTGAGTTTCCGGTGGCCCGTTGCAGGAATGGGGCTAACGCTAATGTGGGCGTGGGTAGTCATTAAAAAGCTTCGACTTAGTAGGTATGCCTCCTCATACAAAAAAAAATACAAACTGTATGTGTAAGATCTGCCACGGAACCAAAGTTTACTCACGATGCTGAAGCCGGTAATCGTTTTAAGCATTGTTAAACGTTACGCTTAATATATGATTTCACACGATTTGACCTGTGTAATTTTGTTTACGTTATACAAAATTGAATAATCTCCAAATTAAATAACAATGTTTTGATATCTGAAAGGCATTTTGAATCCTACTAATATTATAAATGCGAAAGTTTGTAAGGATGTTTGTTACTCTTTCACACAAAAACTACTGAACAGATTTTTATGAAACTTTACAATAATATAGCTTTCATATCAGAATAACATAATAAGTTAAAATTGTCAATCATTTTTGAAGTCCGAAATCCACGCAGGTAAAGCCGCGGGCGGAAGCTAGTGTATTATATAATACAATATTTAACACAATGGACGCCCTTTTATTAAATCTATTATTCTCTTGACGATAAGTTATTGTTTACGGCCACTGACCTCTCACGGACCTCTGATGTAAAGAGAATTAATAAAGAGGTGAGCTTTGCTCCTAGAGTCAGGGGATTCGATTGTCATCTTTAACTTCTTGGATCTGCACAGTCACAGTCAAAGTCTTATCATATTCATCATAGTGTTTTGCTCTTAAAGTAACTTATTACCTAATATTATTGCAGCTGTGTGTAAGTAGCCGGTTACATCTATATATCTTCTATGAGGATATCTGTGGGCGTCGGTAGTCATGAAAATGTCACCGACTGCTCGTTTGCCCCCCTTAACCCAAAAAAAAAATTTAATGTTAATAACAATCAATGATCTTACTAAGAAAAGCAGCACGCTTTTTTATTTCAACGAAGTAGAGCAACTAAAAAATAACTGCTAGCTTTTTAATTTAAACGAAGTTTAGCAACTAAGGAAACCAGCTAGCTTTTTTATTTCAACGAAGTAGAGCAACTAAGGACAGCTGATAACTTTTTTATTTCAACGTAGAGTTACTAAGAAAAGTTGCCAGCTTTTTTATTTCAACGAAGTAGAACAACTAAGAAAAGTTGCTAGCTTTTTTGTTCCTACTAAGTAGAGCATCTAAGAAAAGCTGCTAGCTTTTTTATTTCAACGAACTATAGCAACTAAGAAAAGTTTCTAGCATCTAACTTCTAGCTTTTAAAGTTCTCCAAATTACTTGAGCTGGTTGCTTGCTACGAGCTAAGAGAAACCTTCGATTTCTTGTAATTCCTTAAAGGTTTTAATGGCGTTTCTTTATATTTACTTGAATTAGACAGAAACTCGTCAATAATTTCGGTTATCAATGAAGTCAAAAATTAAATACTACCGGGGAGGTAGCTCTCGCTTATACTATACGGAGGAAGAAGAAGGGTAACGCATCTACATTCTACAAAACCCACATACGGATGTCTATGGGCGTTGGTACTCAGGAAATGGCTGCGATTGCCGCTCAACACTATAAAAGAAACAACAAATCTCTATAAAAATCCTAGTTTTCTGTTTTCAGATTTTTTATCAGAAACCTGTAGAGTATTTTCTCTACATTTATTACACTACGTGAAAGATGTACTAGATGTAAAGATGTACGTGAAGACTGCCTATTTTTTTACTGGCACAGCTTACCAGTAAAAAAATAGGCAGTCTTTTTTACAGGGACACCGGTTTGTGGTGGTACCGAAACGGACTTCCAATCGAACTGCGAACTTCCACTGCAAGTTTTGCTTGTTTAATCTATACGATAAATTAAAAAAGTGGGTTCTTTAAATATACATAAAAAGAACAGAACCGAACTCAGTACAAATAGGTAGGTAATAAAAATAAATCATCATAAAAATATCGCAATAGTACCTAGTGTGTAATTAATTAGGTAAATTGTCACTACATAGTATAAAACAAAGGTGCTTCTCGCCGTCTAGACGGCACAGCGCGCTGTGTATCTGTACGCTTAGATCTTTAAAATTATGCAACCGATTTTGATGGGGTTTTCTTTAATAGATAGAGTGATTCAAGAGGAAGGTTTATATAATAACTCTATTTTTGAAGTCCGAAATCCACGCAGGCAGATCTGCGGGTGGTAGCTAGTATTCTATAATTTATTAATTACACATTATTACTATTACGATATTCTTGTAATTATTAATTATTAATTGCATCATAAACGAGTCGGACTCGCATACCAAGGATTCCGTACGAACGGGAGTTTTTTCCACGAGTCGATAGAGAAATGAATCTAAAATTGCGCTGGTATCTTTGTGTCTCTCTAATACTATTGCTGTCTTTACTCATAAATACAGAGTATTACCTATGTGAGCGATATGTACTTTAATGAATTTAATTTTCCTTTAATTAAATTTATTGGGTCTATATTGTTTGTGTTTGATAAAGTTACTAAAGATAATTGATAAATTTGTTCTTACTCCTAAGAAAATACAAGTTATCTAAGTGCAAAGCTAGAGACTGGACGAGTGAATATATTTAGAATGTACAAGATACACAATGCCAGAACAGAGACGAGACAAAAAAAATTTGACAAATGTCAGAATTACTACAAAAACACTTGACTTTATCATTATTATGTAATCGGGCCGCTATGGCCTCTTACTCGCGTAAAATAATTGTCGCATATATACTTCATCTACTGTCTCTTTTCTTTTCCAACGATTGGAACTTAATTTGAATGTCTCGCTCCCACGCTTTGTACATCTTTCACGTATTGAGAACAATTGTAAATCTATGAGTGAGACATGTTCTACAGTTAGACAGTAAACATTCTGTGGAACTGCTATGTTTATATACAAATCTACGATGATAAATGCAGGTGCTAGACGTGCGTATACAGTAGGACTTAAATTAATGCGACTGGTAACATCAGCTGGAAGGCGTCCAGTGCTGGACCTAGGCTTCCCTGGTCACGGCCCCAGCTGGTTGCATCCTGAGGCTCACCGCGACCTTGACCAGGTCATGATTTTCCAAGTAGGTCGGCGTGACGCCTATCCCGGAATAGGAACGTAGAAAGGAGGGTATCATCTAACTATCCCGAGTTAGCCCCTTAGGGCATCCACTGGTGGAGTTGAGGTTGTTTATCATAGCGTTCCCATTGCTTCTCCCATCGGCCGATTAGAAGCAATGGGGTTTAGTAGGTAGGGGGAGCTGTCTCATAGCTTCGAGTCCCACATACCTTCCAGATTGTCCTGGACTTAGAGGTCCCACAAGTCTACCATCATCATCGTCATCATCAGCCCTCAATCATCATCCACTGCTGAACTGCCTCCTTCAATAAACCCCAAGACCATCCTGCTGTTCACATCCATCCCGGACCAATCTGGTTCCGTCGCGTTTCGTGCGGTGTGTAAGTAGCCGGTGGCCCATGGAGGTGGGAGGAGAAAGGGGGGCAGCGCATCTGTATAGTCTCTATGCAGATGTTTGTGGGCGTCGGTAGTCATGGAAAGGGCTACAACTGCTCGTTTGCCCCCCTATACCAAAATAAAAATTCCCAACTCCCGGACATCCCAACTGGAAGATATTCCAACTAATAGTAATTCCTACTATACTATCTACTACTAATAATAAAAGAAAAATAAAGGATTAACATCTCTTTATGCAACTTAATACTCCATCATAAAGCGGCACTTAAACAAACAACAAAAGCTTGCACTGACCAACACAAACAGTAGTTAGGTTCAAATTTATCCAACTCTTATTTGATTTAACCTAACAACTAACTACACGTTATGTAAACACCGACCAGAATTAGTTAACTTCCTATTTGTAATATAGTTAGTTAATTGCGCGGGTTTAAGGAATGTAAATGAAAAGGGCAGAGTTTTGCTACATGTGTAAAATTTTATGAATTAATTGAAAGATTTGCCTTTTTTTTTTTTTTTAATAGTGTAGGGGACAAACGAGCAGTCGGAGCTTTTTAGTGACTACCAACGCTCACATCACGAAAGGGCCACTACCGTGAGACTACCGACGCCCATAGACATCCGCATAGAGGTTATACAGATCCGCTGCCCTCCGCCCATCCTCCATGGACCACCGGCTACTTCCAAACCGTCGGTCTCTTATAAGCTGTCGCTAAAAAATAAAAATAAAAATATAAAACCAGACCAGCGCCGGATCAAATGCGGCTTCAGCGCGGGCTCCGTGAGGTTTAACGGCCTTAAGTTAATTTTTGTACGTACAAGGGCCCTATTTCCAACTTCAAAGCCTCCGGCCCCGGGCCCCGCCAGGGTCTAATCCAGTGCTGAACCAGACCTGAATTAAGAGGCTTAAAATCTAGACTATCCGCTTAAAAAGAGACCATTGAAAATTTTAGGCAAAAATCTCCAATAACGAAATAATTGAAAGAGTTTTAATTACTTTTTAGAATTGTTATAATTATTAAGAGCCGGTTTCATAGGTTACAATTAAAGTTTTATTTAACTAGTCGATCCTTAACACTGAAGTTGGGTAACGACTAGCTGGTTGAAACTAAAATAGGTATTAATATGTACTCGTATGATTTATACATTTTTTTTTTTTTTTTTTTTATGGTATAGTGGGGCAAACGAGCAGTCGGAGCCATTTTCATGACTTCCGACACCCATAGACATCCGTATAGAAACTACACAGATGCGCTCCCCTTTTTCCCCTCCCACCTCCAAAGGCCACCGGCTACTTACACACCGCACGAAACGCGACAACACAGCTGTCACTTCACGCCGGTCTCGTGTAAGCGAGAGGTATCTCCCCGGTCGTGCCGTATACGTATATTATACTGACTGCCTTGTCGTCTAGTGGTAAGTATGTTCATCCACACAAGGTGTTTTTGAGATTTTTCAGTTTCCAATAACGGTCTAAAGTTAATTTTATCTCCGGTCGTGTCAGATTGCTGCCCCATCGGAATACAAGAAAGAGGGAATTGATAGTGCACTCTTGTCTGCGTACACACAACTACTTTCTATGGAGACCACCGTCGTAGTCGAAATACGCTAGGTGGATGGGTGAAGGACTATTTCACGTGTATAATCGGCCCTTATTCCTATATTTTATTAATAAAATAACGCGTCAAAAACTGTGCTCAAGTTTGACGCTGACTAGTTTTAATGATTCTTTGATCAATTATTTATAAATATCTAAAGGCAAAGGCTATAAATGGCTATGCAGATGCGGTAATATAAATTTGTATCTGAGTACATATCTGTCAATATCGCTCTCTATACTAAACTCAAGGAACACCACACACTAGGCAGATCACTTATATCTTACCGTCAAGTATCTGTTGGCACAGACATATTGAAGGATGATATAATTATATGCAGATAAAATCTTATCCTATCTGCTTAGTGTGTGACAGCCTTAAGACTTGACATGATATAAAACTAACCGTTCTACTGTTGCAGGGGAAACGGAAATCAGTGATTATTCAATTAATGAAAATGGCCGACATATCATAATGTGAATCGTAACATTGAACAATATGTAAATCAAACAATGTAACATGGGAAAACAACACGAGGTCGTCTACTAAAGTACCTTTATTTGATAATAGCCCTGGTTTGACCTTAGGGACTGTGACCTTAAGGGCTCGATTTTAAGGTACCTTTCGCTCACAGCATTTGACGTATAGTGACAGCTGCTGTGTCGGTTTTGTGTATGAGTTTCCGGTGGCCCATTGCGGGTGATTGAGAAAGAGGAGTAGCGTAAAACTGACATGCGGATGTCGGTGGTCATGAAATTGGCCCCAAAAGCTCGTTTGCTCCCTTGCAGCTGATGATGATGATGATGATGAAATAGGTACCTAATATCAATTTAACAGTTCTATTGCTATGGGAGAATAAAAAAACACCCGAAGCAATTTTACGTGCACGAACGCGCGTCAAAGGCGATTGTTTTTGTGTTTTTTGTGTACTGTCAAAACTCCCAGTGTAGCATGAGTGTAGTGTTTTGTCGCTATGACTATTTGATAGGTTTATACTTAGCCGTTTGTATTCTGTTTTTAGCCTGACTGCATGAGAAGGAGATTAAGAAGCATATTTGCGTAAAGTGGTCTAAGTGTTTTTTTGATAAAACCTTTAGGATAAGTGATAAATAAAATTAAAAAAAATATATAATAAAATAAAATAAGCTTTTGCTATACTGACTTGTACTACGATGGTCGGCCTTTTCCTCGTCGTTTCACGGGCGAGGCGGCCGCGCAGGGATTTAGAAGTTAATTTAAAGACATGCTCTAGACCACAGGTTCCCAAACTTTTTCGTCTAACGCCCACTTTGAAAATCAGTTACTTCGTATCGCCCCCTTATTAGTTATTACACCTTCATATTCAAAGACAATTATGTCGTTTCTGGCCCCTTACCGCCCCCCTCTGAGCATCTAGTGGCCACAAGGGGGCGCTATCGACCACTTTGGGAAGGACTGCTCTAGACCTACTAATATCAGAGCGCTCTAAACTATCACCATCATCATCAGCCTATTGCATTCCACTGTTGTGCATAGGC
>LUGF01001478.1:78499-112265 GCA_001625245.1 Calycopis cecrops
ATACATGTGAGAAATTCCAACTCTTCAACCCTACGTTACCTCCCAGCGTGTGCTTGCAACAGTCAAGTCGGTAATTTCACTAAACCTAATAGGCAGTTAGAGTAGCTTTACTAATAAGTCGGGGAAACTCGTTCGTTATTTTGACACGATGTCTATTGTCGGTCAATTATCACGTGCACTCGTTTCCCACACTCATTGATGTTTCTCGGGAACTGACGTTGCGTAAGGTTTTTCGAGTGAAACCTGCGTGGAATGGTTGAAACTTGAAACGAAAATACGTCACGACTTTTGTGACTGATATATTAATTTGTAAGCTGCTAGGTTACTTTATGGTCTTTTGTTTGTTACAAACATGCATGGGTACATACATATACATTAAACTAATACGCACACTCAATATTTTAAATGGGGCCTTTATTGTGTTGTTTTAAAATATTTTAACCCAAACACTTTTATTTAATAATACAAGCTTCATTAGGTTTGAAAAAAAAAATATTATTGATAAAACTGAATAAATACAGATATATACAAGTCTGCTTTTTGTAATAGAAGTAAACACTATAAAACTACCGTATTTACGAGTCAGATAAATGATAACACACTTATCATCGTATTGACAAACTCCTTAGAGTTTGTTATTTTTGCAGGTGACGAATGATTTTTTTTTATTATAATTATATGTTACATATGTATGCCAATGAGTTTAAAAAATCAAAATCAAAATATTTTTATTCAAAATAGAATTTGAAAAATTGCTTTTTGAACGTCAAAAATTTCCATCTACCACCGGTTCAACCCTAGCCCTGTCTTGAGAAGAACCGGCAAAACAAACTCAGAGGGCCTCATTCATTTCTTCATTATACATTCTTTATTTATATACATTAAAAAAAAATATAATTTACATTTATATACATTGACCCCTAAAGGAATTCTTTACTCTGCTCAGTCTATGAAATGGTACATCTAGTTTGTGCCTGTTCCTAGTATTTCTATCACGATTAGCACTCTTCACATTGAATTCAGTAATATTCTTTCGTACATACAAAACATTTTCTAAATGTATTGAGAGTGAACAGTCAGTATCCCAATTTCCTTAAATTTATCTCTAAGCGACGTAGTAGAGGCTAGTTTATATATTGCCCGAATAGCTCGCTTCTGCAGCACGAAAATAGCATTTATGTCGGCAGCATTTCCCCACAACAGTATGCCATAAGACATAATGCTATGGAAGTAACTGAAATAAACTAATTTTGCAGTATATTCATCTGTAATTTGTCTAATTTTTCTAACTGCAAATGCTGCAGAACTAAGTCTATTCGCAAGTTTAGTGATATGGGGAAAAAAATTATAAAAAAAACTATGCACATTTGAATTATTGTAGGTAAATAAGAATGTTGTCATATCTTCGGTAGTATAGTGGTAAGTATCCCCGCCTGTCACGCGGGAGACCGGGGTTCGATTCCCCGCCGGAGAGAACTTTTTGTATTTTACGTTTCTATATATCAAATTTTACGAATTGATGTTTAAATACTGAAGTTAAGTTTTTACTTTTATTTACTAATCAGATCAAACTATTATTGGCTCTTTTTAATATTAATTGTTACAAATTGTATCCAAATCCGTTCATCATTTTTTCCTAACAGAAACGAAACTTTCGCGTTCACAGGTGGGATGTGACACTGTATTTTTTTCTATCTTGTATCCGTAACGTGGTGAGTTTATCACTGACAAACAAACAAAAACACACTAAAACCAATATTTTCGCTCCAAGATAAGAATAGATAAGCAACATGGTCAGAATCCGACCCTGAACGCATAAAGGTCACAAGAATATAATACTCACCATTATTAAGCTTTATGTCGTAAGTGAGTAACGTTAATCGTTATTACCACTAGCTCATACTCCGGCTCTGCATGGTAAACGAAATTTTAACAAGAAATCACGATTCAAATTTTTCATACGCTATTTTCGAGAAATAGACAATATTTATCATTATTAAAAAAACGTTTTTATTTCATTTCAAATTCCATACTTGCCTCTCGTACGATAAAAAGTACGTGCTTACCTCCTTCTCACATGCAAACCATTAATCGGAAATCAACCGGTCACTGGAAACTTAAAAACCGCACGAAACGCGACAAAACAGCTATCGAGTTGCGATTGTAGGTACCATGTCTAAGTCTGCACAAAACGCCAGAGCACTAAACTATGATATAAAAAAAAAATATAAACATGCGAAATTTAAAATCAATCACCCAAGAAAATCCTTGTGGAACAAGTGATAGTTTAATGTGGAAAAATTTCATTACGGGAGTTCCCGGAAAAGCACGTCCACGGAAAAGTTTCCCTTTGCCTTTTCCCATTTTCTATTTTGCCGTATCTATGAAATACTTTGTGCTTGTGATTACACAGTTCAAACTGCAGCTTTCAAAGTTACGGTTTGCCGACATGCTTGTTATTTTTTATAGTACCAACCAACATTGATATTTTTGATCACAATTTGAAACAATATGTCATGAAAACATCAAGTTGGATCAATTTTGATCGTATGTGCAATAGTTATTGTTGGACCAGTAACAATGATCCTTGGGGGTGCGTAGGAGGCGCTACTTAGCGCGCCTCCAGTAGGCACCTCTGTGCTCGTGTCGGACCGGGATGGGAACCCGGTTCAGCTAAATGACACGACGTTGTCGGGACTGTTCAGTAGGATGCCGGACAGTCCCCGGTGAGGTTAAGTCTGGTCTCTCGCCAAGACCAGCCTGTCGCTGGAGGGATCCTGTAGCATGCAGATCCGGGATCCCCTCCAACAAAAGCGGCTGGGGGCACCCGCAGGTGGTTTAGTCGGTAGGGGCGTACCAATCGCCGAGCCCGACACAGGCCCTGGAGACACACAGGCTCCCCGGTATCGTGCGTAAATGCATTCCCCTGCGATATCAAAAAAAAAAAAAAAAAGTAACAATGATCCTATTTGTTAAAGTAATGAAAACAACAAGCAGTGGCAGCAATTAAATGACTACCGACGCCCATAGACATCCACATAATCGTAACGAGGACATGTTGGTCTCCATCCCCTTCAATGGGCCATCGGAAACTCACAACACATAACGCGCCAGCGTGGCTGTCAATTTAAAGCGGTATAGTATGAGCAAGATGTACCTCCTGGCTACGACGTATCTTGTGATCAAGAGCTGCCCAGCCCATTTCTTTTATTTTTTTATGATATAGGGGGCAAAGGAGCAGTCGGAATTATTTTCATGACTACCGACGATCATAGACATCCGCGTAGAGGCTATACAGATGCCTTGCTCTCCTTTCTCCTCTCACATCGACCACCGGCTACTTACACACCGCACGAAACGCGACAATACTGCTGTCACTTTACGCCGGTCTCGGTTTATCGATACTAATTAGCATAGAGTATATGCGAATGTTTATGGGCGTCTATATTCATCACAATGCTTGAGTGCTCGTTTGCCCCCCTATAGTGTAAAACTTTAAGAAACCGATATGTTGTTGGCCACTGACGTGGTGAAAAGACGATTTACATATCTTTTTTTATAGTATAGGAGGGAAAACGAAGAGTCGGAGCTATTTTCATGACAACCTACGCCCATAGACATCCGCATAGAGGCTATACAGATGCTCTCCTTTCTCCTCCCACATGGACCACAATTCACGAAACCCGACAATACAGCTATCACTACGCCGGTCTCGGCATACGAGAGGTACCTCCTCGGTCGTGCCGGCCCAATTCGGCTGCAAGCAAGCATGGCACTACCTCTTCCACGTGTTCTTCTAATTCTCTGAAGTATATTAATCATCTAAACGACTGACTATCTAGCCAACTGCAGTCTTCTCAAAAGTTCCCGGTGTGGCACTGACTCAGTAAAAACTTTTGCTCCCACTAACCTCACGGAAACGGTTTTTAACGACTTTTCCAACTTGATAACTTTACAATTTAACAATTTCCTAGATTCCAATCGATTTAGATTATTTGTTCTTTGTACATGAAAGGTTTGTATGAGAATATTTAAATTACCAGTTTAATAAGAAAGCGCTTTAAGCTTTTCCACATGATTAGACGATTATGTGGAAAAGATTAAAGCGCTTGTTGCTTTTTTATGATCTAGTATTGTTTTTATACAGTTCTACTAACACTACTCATAGTATATATAATACCTAATCAACGAAATGGATTTGAAATTTTTTTTTTATTCTGACGTAAAATGACAGGTTACTTGGGATAGTTTTTACGAGAGCGAATTCACGGAGCTATTCACGGAATTCACGGAATGAAAAACATAGACCATTTGAAAAACGTATGGTATTAAGACATCATATGAGAAAGTATTTTTGATTCCTGATTTTGGCACTCCATATAATATTTAATTTAACTATTCACCCGCAAAATTTTGCAGATTTATTAGGATTTCTTCTCTTAATTTTTCTGGCGTTTTTTATATGCTACTGTCAGATACTATCTTATGTTACTTGCCCTACTGGTTGGTTGTCAGCGAAACTTTTGCGTTTGTTCAACTGAACTATGAAAACTTTATTGATTATTTTTTATGTCCAATATTCGTCGGTTCAATTGACAGTTATTTGTGGATGTCAATTTACTTTTTTTTTATTTTTATATTTTCTTTACTTCATTTTTATACATCCATTGTTCATTTTTACATCAATTCTACGAGCTCTTCAAAATGAGGCCATGAAAATTTAAAATGAGATTTTGTTTCATATGCATTAATCATCCCATAACCACGGCTCATGGTATAAATGTCATAATTAAAATATTTAATTATAATCATAAAAAGAATATTATTGGTTTGAAATTTAAAAACGCTTTCACTTTCCCTACAGAAATTTCAAGATTGACTTTTGAAATATAATATTGTTTTCATGATTTATTTTTGTTACATTTCGGACTCGAGAAAATTTTATACAAACAATTATAAAATAACGAAATTTAATTAATTTCTGATCCTTACTACTACTTTATTCATTATGAAAAATGTCTATCAATAAAAATATAATGTTCAAATAAATCACAAGGTTTTAGCCATGTGACTGAGTGGTGAAATCTTTGGTGGTAGTGAGATTAAATACCGTAATGTGGACTATCTAATATTCTTTAATGGTTTATGGGTGTTCGAGGACGATTAAATATTTAGAGCAGAATAGAAGAAAGAAGAGAAAAAGAAATTGAGAAGATACTAATGGACTGTAATACATTAATATAGGTAGGTAGGTACTGGTGATACTTATTAAGAAAAAATGGTGTTCTTTGTTGCTTAGTGCCATACTACAGTAAAATTGTGTATTCATTATCCTGCATGATTATTACTTTATGTGACGTATCATTGACAGACAAAGCAGAATACTATCATTATGCTGCTTCTAAAACGAATTCAGTTCAACACTGCTGCGAGGCCAAAAGGATCCGTGATCCGAGCGCCGATAAAAATAATTGTATCCATAAGATATTTGACGGCCTGTCAGTTGCTCGATCACAGTCTAGGGCCAATTAGTCCCAAACAGCTTCGTCATTAGATCGTTAACGATCGTTTTCTATCTATATATCTATGCTTTTACCTACTGAAAATAGAGTTTTGAAGAGTGAGTGTAAAAGATTTGTCTCCGGTTGCCAAAGCCGTAGATAGATAGAGTAAGGAAAAGTGTCGTAAGAAACGCATTAGACATGAGGTACACTAGCTTCAATATCTACTACCCCGGAAGTGCGTCAATATGGCAGCGATTCAGCGTCGTATTTTCTTTTTCTTTTGTAAGCCTTCCTAACTTTAAGGAGTTCGCCATTCAATTTTGATACGGATTTCATCACCATCATCGAAAGCCAGAGCACGACCCGCCTCCTGAACCAGGTTTAAATTCATATTTGAATTGTATTGTGTTAAAATGGTTTAAGCAAAAATTCATTATCAATTAATTTCAGTTTAAGAATAAGAATAAGAAAAACTCAGTATCTTATTGTTATGAACAGCACTGGTCTTCCGTTGGAGCCACTTGGTGAGATCACGAAACGGATACACGCTACAGAGTACAATATTAGAACATGACGTATAAAAATAAGAATATATATACATGACGTATACATATCATAATGGTAGATTACTTTTAAATATTACCGTTTATACTACGCCCCCACTCTTTTATTATCTTTAAAAAAATACGTAGTTACGTGTGTGTATGTTGGGTGTCGGCAGCCCTATAATCGCTTTAGATTAACTACCACACAAAAAGGTTGTAAAACAATATCAGAGCGACAAGGATGAAGTCGTCGAAGTAATTGAGAAGTCTTCTCTTCTCAGAATCGAATAAGACCATGAAACACTATAATTATAATTATCATTCGAATGCAAGTTTACCTCAAATGTTGTCAATAGACGCCTAAAGCGTACGTGTAATTTATGTACTTTATACATTAAAGTCTAGGAAGAGGTAGTTGATCGAACTCTTCGATATGGTTCGATCAATTTTTACACTATTATCTTATCTATTAGCTATCTATATCTCTCTTATCCATATATCTATTGGTCTATTATTTAGATCTGAGATTCATACTAATGTAATGTCAGACTAACATATTCATCAGTCATTATGCACAAAGAATAATATGTTGCTGGAGTTGATGATAAATCTGCCTTGAACTGTATTTTGTAACTTTAAAAATAACAATACTGTAGTAAGAGATGGTGCCACGCTGCACGCATGCATGCAGCCTGAGTTGGCACGACCCTGGAGGTACCTCTCGCTTATGGTACCTGCGTAAAGTGACAGTTTTGCTGTCGCATTTCGTGCCATTTGTAAGTAGCCGATAACCATCTGTGTAAGCTCTATGCGGATGTCTATGGGCGTCGGTAGTAAAGAAAATGTTTGTAAGAAGTAATCTTAGGAAATATTAATCGGATGATGTTAATTTTTCCAGCAACTGAAACCTCCAATATTCAAGTTCATAATGAAATAGAGCATTTCATTTGTTAATATTAAATATAAATATCTGATTACTTTACACACCATGTTAGCCTAGCCCCATGTTAAGTACCGTAAGGACTTGTGTTATGGGTATTATAGAAATACATACATAAATAAATACATATATAAACATCCATGACTAAGGCAGGATTCGAACCCGAGATCCCTGGCGCAGCATGCTCCACTTATCCGAGCCCTGTACCACTGCGCCAGCCTGGTCGTCAAATTATTTTGATTGAACAAGTTTTATCTTTGACAAACAACAAGGCACGTTTGTAAAATTAAATTACAATGATTATTTATTTATTATTGTCGTTTTATTTATTTTTTGTTTCATATTTTACACATCTCAAAAACACGCTAGGCTTTGAATTAAAGTACTAAATATGAATTCAATACGTTCTTAGAGGGGTGAGTAAAATATTATAAAACAATTTTAACCGAAGTTAAAAGCTTGTTTCACAAATAAACATAAGCTCTAGATCTTCTGAACTAAGATTTATTTGAGTGTGCTCTCTCTATATAATTTCTAAGTCCATTTATTTCCATTCCATTCATGTCTTTGAAACTCAAACTCATAATAAATGATATTGCTCTATTTTAATTTAATATTATCATAATAAGCCAAAGCCAGTCTATTCTTTATTTTATAGTTTAAGGAATCCAGAGTGTAAAATATAGCTTTAAATATTGATTTAAATATTATATTCATTATTTAATTCATAGCACGAGATCGGCCATCTTGGCATTCGTTGAAAGAATGACGATGATGATATTTAATCTTGATTTACACTAGTGGGTTGTCGTCGAAACTTCGTTTTTTCCACAGATTTCGCCCAGACGTTCCTGAGCTTTCCCCTACACTATAACATAATGACAAACATAATATAGACTCCTACTATAAAAATAGATAAAACTGATATAACGAGAGTGTGATCTAATAGAATTTGCCAAAAACATCTCCAAACGTCAGACCCAAGAACATTCCAGGAATATGGGGCCAATCTTATTTGCTGACCGTGATCTTGTCACTCGGTTAGTTAGCCACAACAGAACTCATTGATCATTCGATAAGATACCGTGATGCTGTTATCTGATATCTTATCAGATATCTCACCTCGCAATAAATTATAAATAGCTGTAAAGGGTATAAGAATACGGGCGGAAAATATTTTTTGTACTTCGTTTTCTCCTTTAGGTTTTGTCAAATTTGAAACGGTCGAATTATGCGTACTTAAATGTGTCTTTCGGATATGGAATACTTTGTTTCTACTTTAGAAGTAGAGTATTCGATATCCGGAGGATTAGCTCGCTGAAGTGGAAATGGGCTGATGAAAGAAATGGACTCAGAAGAAAAGATGGCAGATGGAACTAGGGTGAAGGCCTCGTTTAGGAAGACGAACTGTTGACTATTCACCATACGATCTTCGTGTAGTGGCCGGTACTAGTACTAGTAGTACTGTAGGACTAGGACTATGTCTAGCAGTGGTCTGATAAAGGTGATGATGACGATGAAATGTGTGCTACATAGATATATATAAGATTGTTGGGCTATTGTTTGTTCATAAGTGTGGATAGGTGGGAGAGTCAACTAATAAAAAAATCTGAGGAGCACACCCAAGAAACAACATTTACAACCTATGGTATCATAAAAGATGAAACACCATGGGACACCTGGTAGAGGTGGGACATCAACAAATATTAACATCGAAACGAAAATATAGATCTCACAGTGACCTTTTCTCCACTACTCATCTGGCCGACAGTGTAAATTGTACAAAAGCTAGTCTCCGTACATTTTGCTCGGATATTTCTGACCGCAGTCGCATAAACAAACAGCATCTGTTTACTCCGCTGATGGAACGAACGTTAAATATTGATGTAAAGCTTCAGTGCCTTAAATACTAATTACATTATTCGTTTTTATGGAGTTAGTAAAGGTGTGCTAAAGTTTTCTTACTGTGAACGATCATCCAATAAAAGTGTTACCGTAAACTTGTAATTTACAAGCCGATTTTAGTGTTGCGCATTCCGAAAACTGCTGCAGTCTGAAGCAAATGTACATTGAAACTGCAAATGAAGAATGATAGGATTTCACGCGAGAGTTTTATGTATATTTTAACAGTGTTTGTCCCCTCACTATAACTATACTTTAACTTATACTTATACAATAATAAAAAATGCGTAGGTAAGTGGTTTTTGTCCCAGTGATTATAGGACAATTGCTGTATATAAAATACCGGCAATAGTCTCCTTTTAAAGAATATCAGCCATAGATGTGCCTAAAAAAGAGGATTCTTAACTGCAATCTATACAAGCAAAAAGTAAATTTCTATAGTATTTATCTATCCTTGGCTAAGAAGATTCTAGTCCCAAACAGGATATTCGCTTTAGACTCTTTTTAGGGGCAACGACCTACTTCCGGGGTCATAGAAACTATCACAGAACGGGTTTGACTGATATCAAACAGGAGTTGGCGGAACTGGATTTAGTAGAGCACTGGAAATATAATAGTAAAACTACTTCAAAGAATTCGGCACGAAATTTTTTTCAGAGCCGCAACGTGGACACTGTGGATTGGTGCAAAGACCCTCAGAGGGCTATGGAAAGAGATCGAATGGTCCCTTATAGGTAAAACCTGAAACGAACAAATTCGGATGAGGGCCAAAGGCATGAAGCTCCGAAGTCTAACAAGCTGAAGTGGCAAAAAGCTTACCAGATATGCCGTCGATCCAAAAACCTGAGGCGGCTTTCAGGGAGGAGACCTCGTGAAGAAAAACGTAGTGTGGGAATCATAGAAGAAAATGTATACAAGTTAACAAGAAGATCTCGCAGACATACTGAGTAAGCAGTTTTGTGAGCCTATGTTTTAGAATAAGTTTTTAATACTGAATAAACAAATTTGATTCATTAAAATTTCAGTCGTAAAACGGGGTAACTGATATATTAACTCTCGTAACTTTGACTTGTAAAACATTTGCAACTCTAAGATATCCAAGATATCCCATATCCCACAAAATGAGGAAATCATCGGCGACAAACCGCCGTTGGCAGCCCTATGTTACATGCCAAAGCTTTAGTAATTACAGTACTTAGCCCATTTGAACTTACCATGTAATTGTAGACGACACATAAATTAATTGAACGTTCAATAAATTTATGTATGACACTTACAATACATTACACACAGCAATAAAAATCGCAAGCAATAAAAGCAATAAAGATTGTTGATTACGGATTGGTGGCTTGTACTGCATGGAATTTTTGCACTAGCTGACCTAACTGACTTTTTCCTATCATGATTGCAGTTATTGTCATGGTGACGTGCATGGCGTGGCGAAAATATCAAACTCTATTATTTTACTCTTCAAATCAAGAATTTTGAACCCTATTTTATTATTTCTGTGCCATTTTTTCAATCATATACAAGTGCAACGAATCAATTGTTACACATTTTGTAGTTGCTATATGTCTGCGATAGAACCTTTAATAAATATTTTATCGTATTAAAACCCGTAAATTAACTCTTAAGAACCGTCTCAAACCCGACAACTTAGCACAGACACGAGAGAGATCACTACATAGTATAAAACAAAGTCGTTTTCCGCCATCTGTGTGTCTGTATGCTTAGATCTTCAAAATTACCCAACATACTCGTATTTTGATGGGTTTATTTTAATAGATCGAGTGATTCAAGAGGAAGGTTTTTATGTATAATAACTCCATTTTAGAAGATCGAAAGCCACGCGAGCGAAGTTGCAGGCGGAAGCTTGTATTTAATAAATTCAGCTGCTTATCAGAACTCGATCATCCTATGAGTGAGTCAATAACATTTTCGAAGAAAACCTCCAAACAACAAAAGCCAGGCGACAAAGCTTGTCTAGCAACTTACGGAACTATAAAAAAAAACATATGACACATCGGCTAGAGTCAGTTGTGTTGTAACAATACCTAACCCATTTTTTGTTGTAATTAAATGCCGGACACATGAATTTTTTATTGATTCCCAATAAAGATTGATCACGGCTAAAAAAAAATATGATCCACACAACAAAGGAAGGGACATTTAAGAGATTGTTCTGTTATGTCAAGAAGTATATGCTATTACATTTAGGTAGTGGTTTGTATTGCCTGATGGCTCTTTTGACTCTTTTAACCCACTAAAAAGGGGTGGTATGAGTTTGACCTCAATGCCTATGTGTGTGCTTGACCCTGGTATTGTCTTCAAGAAAAGAGCTTACTCTTTTCTCAAAAGTCGGTAACGCATCTGTTAGACCTCTAGTGTTACGGATGTCTGTGGGCGTTGGTTACCAATATCATCATCAGGTCACCAAACTGCTCGTTTGCCTCCTATGCTATAAAAAAATTGTAGCTCTTTAACCGATGGACCGATTATGAAGCAGTTTTTTATTTGACAGTCAGGTAATATTATTTAGCTATGTTTGGTAAAAACCGATCCAGCAGTAAGAGTATCTGATGTTACCTTGTGTGAATGGACTAAGTATACAGTTGTATTGATTTATTATAGACATTTCCAGTTAAGTGGTTTGTATTTTCAAATTTTGTTATCCCTCAAGTCATGGTGCCTGTCTATGGGTATTGATACAAATTCTCCTAATAGCACGTGAATTGGTATTCCATAATTCTTCGTACATTTTCTGAATTAAAATAACTGACTCGAAGGAGAAAATTAACTAACGACACGACGCGACTAGTACTATTCTCGAAATTAATTTATGACTACTGGAATAACTACTTACTTGACTGGCTGACTTTTTAACTCGCTACTGTACTTATTGAAATGTAAATCGGGCTTAAGGCGAAGTCGAAGTAGGTAAACGAATTATACCTTTTTTACATTATGGTCGCAGCACACTTATCAACTCGGAAACGGATCGTAAACGCCTCGCCTAGAAAAGCGAAGACGTTACGATTACGTTACGTTTCTCATTAGTGTGCGTTGCAGTATGAATGAAGTTTCATACAAAGAATACTGACCGGCTCGAGGAGATACGGTTACGATCCCTTTCCGAGTTGATAAGTGTGCTGCGACCATTAAGGCTAAACATCTAGACACTAAAGCAACCCGACGGACATATGCGTTGCCGTCTTTGAAGTTTTTATAGGATAGCAGAGTCGTCATAAAGCGGCAGTAATATAGCGGTCAATGACGTCAAGGCATGGTTTACTAAAAAGCGTAGACGATCTGACCTGAACGTGACTTTCTTTTGGGTTACCTATATGGTAAGCGTTTGACTGAAACGCTCAAGAGGCGTCATTCACCGCTGTTTTACTGACGTTTTAAGACGGTACCGCTTTAAAGGGTACCATATATTTAGACTCTAGTACTATATAAATATAATCAGTGTCCTTTATCTGTTAAGACTTCCTCATAAACAAATTTTACGTAAAATGACAGTTTTGTCATAACAGGTTTGAAAGAACATTGTCGTTTTAATATATTAGCGTGTCTGCATTGCTTGGGACTTGGTAATGATACAGCTATGTCGTCGCGTTTTGTACACATACACGAGGGAGATTAGGATAAGAAAGCTACAGTGACACTACGAGTCATCGGATCAGTCGGAGCCTAAAACTGACAATAGGCAATGGGACACTGAAAACTCGCAAATCGCACGAAACGGGTCAGTACTGCTGTCATCGGCTAGAGAGCATCTTCGCATTCTTGCCGGGTCCCAACTTACCGCATCAGTGCAGTATCTATATTATGCTAGTGACTATTCGGTATTCGCTTGACAGCACTTTTACCTACCTTGTTGGTTATTTCGATCTAATATATTGATGGCTAGCTACATCCGGTTTCATTCGTTCAAAATGTATACCAAGATAACTCTTTTCCAGATCGATATTATTCCAGGTAAGAGGTACTGCCTACAATACGGATGTCTATAGGCGTCGGTAGTCAAGAAAAAACCCCCGACTGCTCATTTTCCCCCTTATACTATGTAAAAGGTAGTATTAATTTATGTGTCAAATCCATTCAGGTTTTTCGCTTAAGAGAATAACATTCAATAATAATATTACACAAACTTCCTCAATCGTAGAATTTATTTATAATACATAAAATAGATATAACCTAATCATAGTATTTGTATTGCATTATGCAAATATACATCATAAAACACATGATACAACGTGGGCGTATAAATTATTGAAGCATTGTCACCTAGTTTTGGGGTTCCGTCGGCAAAAAGTTGAAACCAACATAAATAGGAAGAAACATAATATAATACTGCTACTAAATATGTTGGTCTGGATAGTTTCAGACAGATTTATAATCAGTTATCAATTTAAATTATTTATTTACATCAACATAACGTTAACGTTATATCAACGTTGAGTAACTTTTGTCCGACAGTAAGATCTTATTCGTAAAAATCCGTATAATTGGAATAGAAGAAAGCCATCAGGTTTTTTTCTCTTCCAATTAGCGACCTGAAACCTAGTTGTTTCCTTTCTAGGCTTTAAGTTTCCTTTACGACTTAGGGATCTTCAAGAAAAGAGCATTCCTCTTCCTTAAAGGCCGGCAACGCGTCTGCAAGACACACAGTTTTGCGGATGTCTATGGGCGGCGGTAGGCACTAACCACCTGCTCGTTTGCCTCCTATATAATAATTAAAAAAAAACTAAACAATTAAGATCTAACAGATTCAAAATTGGAAGGGTGTCTTTTGGACCGCCTTGTACCAGTTAGATCAACCAGTTAGAACCAGTTAGAGCCCCTGGATCTAAGTGGTTCGTGATTGTGATCTAGGGCATCTTTCGGGGATGCTTGTCTTCTGGCTAAATAATATTATGTTGAAGAAAAATAAGCTTTGTATTAAATCAATTTCTTAAGAACTGATCATATTAACTGCGGAACCCGATTTCATTCGACTCGATTCAATCTTGGAAGGATTGTATCGATTGTGATTACCACTAGTAGGGTTGTCAGCCACGTGAAATATATTATGTAATACATGTCAAAACAAGATAATCCAACTTGTTTTATTATATTTCGCGTGAAATACATACATAATATTGTATTTTAATTAGATGTTACAACAATCACCTAGTTCTTATAAACAAAGCGCGTGCTACAAACGTTAAAAGCGAAACATAATAAATGTAATCTACAACAAAATGTTGTAGTATAAGAATATTATTTGTTAGTTCGGTCTAACCGTCTAAGTAGCTAGATTTCTAGATAATATATAGCCTATTTCTTTAGGTTCACAAACGTGCAGTCGGAGTTGTCTCTTCTACATTCGTTTTGTGCTAATGTTATCCTCCTCTATCGAAACCTACCAATGGGCCCACTTTCGAACGGAAAGGAGATGCGATAATGTAACTGTAACGTCGGTGTTATATGAACGAGAGTGACTTCCTCGCCCGAGCTGTCGCGCCCATATTGATAGCTAGATATATTTTGATATAGTAAGAGGTAGTGCCATGCTGTATTACCGTCGAATTAGGTTGTTACACATAGTTAAATTGATAGCTGTAGAGTCTTGTGCGGTGTGTAGCTAAGTATCCGGTGGCCCATGGAGGAGAGGAATGAGGGCAACGATGTATGCAGTTTTCTCCCGTATATGAAATGAAACCCTAATTCCAAACCAAATAGTCATTCAAACCATTTCTACAAATAGCCGCCGAGTCATATGTGAGCGTTTGGCAACCCTACGTATTTACAGATGTTATTGTTAATGACATTTCAATTAACTAGTTTTAAAATAAATTCATAATCGACAAGGTCACGACGCGACCTCACCACATTCCACGAAACAAACAGTTACAGATGTATAAGCAAGCGATTCATATGTCCAACGTGCCGGCTAGAATTAGAGGCAATACAGCAACTCTATCTTTTACTATGACATAGGTACTACATATATTTGCGGCCGTAGAAGCCAGCTACCGTAGAAAAATCTCTTTGATGTCATGGGGTTTGCGAGTGCTACTATTTCTTTTTTATATTTGGTTTAAGGGGACTAAGGAGCAGTCGTAGCTATTGTCATGACTACTGACGCATAGACTTCCTGCTCCCCTCTATGGGCCACCGGATACTTACTCGCCGCGCCAAATGCAACAGTACAGCTGTCCTAATGCTCCAGAATACAGAAAGCACATCGAGCGTCTTTATCCAGTGCCTCATGATATCTCCGGACACAAACTCATCAGATGTATCTTATCAAGAAGGTTTAAAGAACCTTTATTCTCACGGACTTGGATTGGACTACACATATCGAGATAAAAGTTACAATGGTTCTATTTAAGTTTAAAACACTGAAGTTTCGGTTTATCTTAAACAGTTTTGCGTAGATATCGTCAAAATGAAGTTTGGTTTCGTAAAAGCTAGGAAAATCAGAGTATATAAAAGTATTAACTTAATAGTGACCTATAAAGAAAATCCGCAACAGAAAATGCAAAAAAGCATACGTAGCATACTAACATGCTAAGTAGATTTGTATACAGTTTTAAAGTTTTGCACCAAACGAAAAGTTCTTGATCGCTTGCAGCATAAATTTTAATACAAAATAACACATGCTTTTAAGAATCGTCGGCTTACTGCGAGAACTCATTAATTGACTTTACAAAATTTTGAGAAATCAATTTAATAACACTATTTAATATATGTAGCTTTAATGTATGTATGTTTAAGTATATGTTATATGTATGTAGGTATAAGTTCTGTAAATGTTAATGAATGAGTTCTTGCAGTAAGCCGAAGGATTGTTCTATGTTAGCTGTAAATCTCATATTATGTTCTATGTAAATATCGGGATGGAAAGTTATTTTTTGTAGGTACTAATTAGGTATATAACAGATGAGTACAGTGATGAGTTGTTGAATCTGTGGCTTATGAAATTAGATGTTTGATCACGTGGTCAAAAATATTCTGTGGCTGGATTCATTATTTCTCCTTTTTAACTAACATTAATTTATAACAATTCGTAAATTTCACATATTTTCAATATTAAATCTGACTTCAACCACCAACACGTTGATACCAGATTTTTTTATTTAATAATATTAAATACCTACCTAAGTTGCTATTTACATTTTTCATCTTTACATTAGACTTAAAGTCAACATTTCTTCAGTACGAGTGTAATGTAATGTGCTTAGTATTTAAAAGTTAATTTCTCATTAATTTTGATTGATATAATTATAATTACATTTACATTTAACATCAATTCATCCATTTAAAGCCGCGAGCTAAAGCATAAGGCTGAAATAGAGAAAAAAAAATGAGAGTTTTGTAACAGGTAGTACGAATTGAGCCGGCACAATCGGGGCTCCTCTCTCTTACGCAACACCGGTGTAAAGTGACAACTGTGCTGTCGCGTTTCGTGTGGTGTGTAATTAGCGGTAGATCATGTATGTGGTGGGTGAGAGGAGAAAGGAGGGCAGCGCGTCTGTACAGCCTCTAACCGGATGTCTATGGGCGTCGATAGTCTTGAAAATGGCTTCGACTGCTCGTTCGGCCCCTTATACCTACCATTAAAAAAAGCAAATATTCATATTTCATATTACAAAAATTTGGTAACTGGTACATCCCAACCAATTGGCCTGAACTCTTGCCTTAAAACTTGAGTTCGCCAGTACAACTGTGCCGGTACAAAGCGGTCCTAACAGAATAACGTTACTCAAACATTTACCATATAAACCAAACGGCCCTTACCGTGTCAACCTCTCCGTTACGTAGCCAACGTTTTAGTGACGTCATTCACAGATATATTACGTACGCTTTGTGACGGCACCGCTTTTCGAGGATAACCAATCATTAGGCTCACCCAAAGAATGTTTTACCAAAAACACAGATAAATTTAATTCATTTTTACGCTATAAAAATATGACTCAAAAAAGCTTAATAGTGATAATGTTACATTGCCACAGTTTTACAGATAAAGATTATTTTTACTAATAATGAAATTAAAAACAATATCTTCGCTCTTGCGTTAGATTTTACGCAAGTAAAAGCTAGTATTTACATGAATACCTGTGCATTATCCACACTACGTTGGTCTTCACGTACTGTGCTTATGATTTTGTGTAAAAAAAACAACAGTTGATGAAGTTACGATAGATTGCGATAGAAAATAGCGATAAAGAATAGATAAATATTAATTGGAATATAATTATCGTTAATATCAACAATAAAGTTATCATAGTGACAAGTAATCATCTAATCCATCAGAGTATACGCCCTCTACAACTCTTTCTTTGATGAATTAAGAGAATTCATGAATGCAATATAGTACGAGTAGTAAAGTATAGTAGTAGTAATGCTGAGTTAAAGATAGCTCAGTACATGGTATATACCATTTTACGTCTTTAATTATCCCAATTACTATAAAATCAGATGTCGTGTGAATACAAATATTACACTAGTGTTGCCAATCCTTATAAATTTTTAACTAGTCATTTCCACGAGGTATTATTCCACTCAAAGATATTATTAAACGACCAGGGCGGTACCACTGTACAGGGCTGGGAAAAGCGGAGCACGTTGCGCCAGGGTTTGCGGGTTCGAATCCCGCCTCGGTCATGGATGTTTATCTATGTACTATTTATTTCTATAATAAAAATTTTAAATAAATAAAATTTCTTAAATTTATAAAACATATTTCCGTTGTCTTGTACCCATAACATAAGTCCTTACGATACTTACCACGGGGCTAGACTAACGTAGTGTGATAAGTTCACAGATATTATAATATTAATATCTGTGACCTGTACCTATGTTAACAGTTTTTTTATCTTTATTTATTAATTTATATAAAATTTTTATTTTATTTTATTGTTAACAATTGCCATCTTTAATTTTACCTTAGTTAATAATAAATAAGTTTATTCATGAACAAAATATATCTTGTCATATAAAAATTAAGTGTTTGTTGGACGATGGACACCTAAGCTACTAAACCGATTTTAATAAAATTTTGCACATACGTATACGTACAGTGTACACAATACACATCTTAATCCAACTTAAAATATGTCTATTGTCGGATTTTTATATTATTATTTAGATTACATTTGTAATATTTCTATAATTTTAATCGATCAATTGTATAGGTTTAATAATTTAATAACATAATTAAGAATTGCAATTTAAATGTTACGTTGCGTTTGCTGGGGCTATACCAGGAAAATGCCTTTGTGGATATTTTGGGATTGTCAGTAGCTGTTGGTGTAGCAGAGAACGGTGGAATTTCGTGATCGAGTTAGAAACTTAAAAATAAGTTAGCTATTCTTCTAGTAACCTCCGACGCAAAAAGAAGAGATAAGTTTAGTCTCCATGAGTGAGATGAGTGTGTTTGTCTGTTTACAGATTATCATTATATAATATGACATTCAATTAGCAGCATTTAATTCTAATCGTTTTTTTCTTTAATATAAGTTTTAATAATTAACTACATAAAAATTTTAAATTTAATTAAATTTTAGTTTAATGAAGTTTAAAAGTTATTTCTCGATTAGGTATAAACTGCTTATAATATAATTTATGGAGTGTTATAGTAGACCTAAAGAATCAATATTTTTTTTCTATTGTGTTTAATAGGTAGACTATATTTCAATATTTATTTCAAATCCAAAATCTCCCGAAACTATATTCGTAAGATTTCAACCTTTGTATTTTTTGTAAACTTTTCTGATAAATAAATATCTTATTTATAGTCAATCGTAATAAATATTTTATTACGAATAGGTGAGAGGAGAGAAGAGGGCAGCGCATCTGTATGGCCTCTATGCGGATGTATACGAGTGTCGCGCGTCGGTAGTCATGATGGCAAAATGGCTCCGACTGCTCGTTTGCCCCCCTCTACTATAAAAAAAAATGTTACTTCCTGATATTTTTTTTTCTTTTTTTTTTGTCTCCATGTACCTATTGTTTATTTATGTTTTATCAGTATGTGGAGCATTGAATAAACTTGTTTCTATTTCTATTTCTATAATGTAGCTTTCTATTAGTTAAAATCGGCCCAATGGTGTACAGCTGTTGATACAAACAAACAAAAAATCTTTCCTTAGAATCCTTTAGAATTGACAAATTATCTGCAATAACAAGCAGATAGTTTAGACAACTACGAATTCCTATTGTAGCCGTGAATCCTAATAAGTCCAAATCCACGGGCCGACGGAAACACATTTCCTACTTAACGTCTAAAACCTTGAATCTCGTCTGGGAACTTTGAAATGTTGTCGCTGGAGAATCATTGTTTTCACGGTGTTTTCTCTATTTTATAATTACATAATCAACGTGATTCCGACACGAATCAACACAATAATGTAATCAGTTTTACCTCAATGGTTTTGTTTAGAGGCATGTAAGAGGACGAGATGCTGTATGATACGGATTAGGACCAGCACGACCGGGGACGTACCTCATGGTCAGTATTAAAGAGACTGCTATGCTGTCGCGTTTCGTGCGGTGAGTGGGATTGAGTGAGAGTGAGTAAGAGTTAGTGAGTGTCAGTGAGAGTCGGTGAGAGTGAGTGAGAGTCAGTGAGAGTGAGTGAATGAGAGCCGGTGGCTCATTGCTCTATTCGTGTTTGTGCGCGTTGGCAAAAGGCTCCAACTGCTTGTTCTCTCCAACAATTTGTTTATAATTTTCTGGTGTCTCATTGGTCAAAACGATCAGCGTTGGTCCCATTAAAAAACTACTATTTTTACATTATCGCAAAACCGGTATTCACATGTTTCTAAATAAATTTATAATGCACAAGTAGAGAGAATCGATCGTATTTGTTATAACCACACAGTTTCTTTAATACACACTCATACCTTTATGTAATATGGTAATTTTAACAATAAAATATGATTACTATAGTTTTCTACCTTTGAACAATTATCACATCTTATATTTATTAATTGGACTCGTAGTTATATATTGATATGGTAAACTTTTTTATCGACATGTTCTCCACATGACGGTAAAAAAAGTTTTCCTTTAATCTCTAATCTATTTGGTTTTTTCTCTTCGATAATATCGTCTTGGACAAAATAAATATTTCACTTTAAATTAACTCAGAACATTTTATCTTGAAATAAAAATAGCCAGTTATAACATAAACTGCAAACGTATGTTAAAGAAAACTACGTATTATTCTTTATTTCACAATTTAACCGAAATAACAGTTAGAGAATTCAATGTCACCAACACAATTCATTAAAAATATTTGTGATCTATAATTAGATTTGAAAATCCGTGTCATCTTTACACTTCCCCGAGGTGTTATCTGATTACGCGAAAATGATTAATTGTCGTCCCACGAAGGTGCGCACTCGCCATCGCTCAAAACGGGAAAATTCGAAAAACCGCGTGCAAATTTCCACTTAATTGTACTTACGAAACTGGCGATTTCCTGGGAATGTAGATTGTCGTAGTTCTCCTCGCCCACAAGGTGGTTCTTCAGCCTCAAAGGCTGTGGAACTTTCAGCTTCAAGCTCGGCTTCACCTGTTTCTGATCTAAAACTTCACTTTTGAACGGACACTTCAGTCCGTTTTGTAACTCCACGTCGTGTTTAAAATCTGTGGTGTCCTTTTCCATTTTTGTCTCGTCCTTTACACAACAGTTGAATATATTCGACATTTATTTTAACACAGTTCGCGTGAATATTTTATCGATGGATTTATCGCGTGAATCGATGTGCGACCGAGCGCTACAACCGGTCGGCCGGCGTCCTCTACACAACTAAACACTGTCCGTAAATCGTAATAAATATCAACAAGCGTGCGTCACGTTTGTTAGATTATACTAAACGTATTCGAGTATACTACGCGCCCCGACTTCGCTCGGGTGCAATATTACACGCATAACGACCGTAGCAACAAAGAATGTCGGATCTTCATTTTGTAATTTTCTGTTTATTGCATTAAAAGTCTTAAAAGTGCTTTAAAATGCTCAGTGAAAAAAGGAAAGACGATTGATTTGGGCATTTTTATAATATTTTTATAACATATCTGACGTAAGTTCTGTATTCTCTCTCTTACACTCTCTCTCTGTCTCTTTACACGTTACTGTAAATCCCTGTAATTAGCTTTAAGGGGAATCCATAGAGGCTTTGTTATAAAACCAATAGCAGCTTGTGACCAAGACTGGCGCCCTCTGGTGAAGGCTTTTGTCCCCTGGCTGCTACTACTGATGATGATGATGATGATGTTGGAGATAGATGATAGAGTTTATATTTTATTTATCTAATGCGTTTCGTGCGGTGTGTAAGAAGTCTGTGGCCCATGGAGGTCGAAGGAGGAAGGAGGCCAACGCATCTGTATAACCTCTATAGATGTCTATGGGCGTCGAAAGTTATGAAAATGGCTCCGATAGCTCTTGGCCCATAATACTATAAAAAAAATATGTATTGATGGTGAAAAGAAGTTTTGGTTGACGGAACACTCTGCATTAAAATAAATGTGGTTGTGTTTTGGTAACTTATGTAGTGCGTTGCACATGAATTGGGCCGGCGCGATCTTAATCTCTATTCTATAATATCGCCGAGCAACAAAATTTTGCTGTAACGTTTCTTGCGGTGTGTGTTTCTGATGGCTCAATTCTGTATAAAATATTCGGTTCCCACAAAAAAATATGTACCTATATCTCCGACTTCATAAAAATGTAATGTAATGTATGTATATAAAAATGCACTTACACATTATTTCCTAATTTCTCGTATAGTGCTTGTCTACATTACCGAAGCTTATAAATTCACGGCTACACTAAGCGGTTGCACACCAAAGATGCAGCAAATTGGGACGTCAAATATTCTCTTGGTGAATTTACCTCAAAGGGATGTGAGTGTGCGAAATTGTTGGCAAACTTTGAAAATGTGGAGCCCAGCGCTTGTAGATTTTCATGCATATTTGAAGAATTCACACTTGACGATTGAAGTTTTTGTGCCATGTAATTATATTGTAGTTTGTAGGAGAGCCCGGTCGCAGAGTAGAAAGAATTTCGTTCGTTGACCTCTTGTTTTCGTATTAGTCTCCGAAAATAGCTCCGATTGCACCTTTGTCCTCCTATGCTATAAAAAACATGTTTATAAAACAAATGTTTTTTCAAATCCCAGAAGTCTATCGATATGTCCAGGAAGGTTCCCGGAATCGACCCAAAGCTCACGGAATCTAAGATAATTGACATTTCCTAATGCCTTTCACTGATAAAGGTTATATCATACGTCACAATTTATAGTGACGCCGTCGCTTAACCCTTCCGCTATGTCGCTTAAAAACCGATTTGGATGGACATTTGAAGGTGATAATTGTCGTTGAGATAATCTAATAAGTAATCAATTCAAGCCAGTGATACTGGTGAGATGCAAGTTCAAGCGGTGGAAGGATAAATTAAAAAAAAGACAAAACACAAGAAGCAGTGAGTACGTCTTTGTCGTAATTTGTAAAAATCTAGGTCATTTATCAATGACATTCTTATCTCAATTGTGGGCGTTTATCTATAGATATAATAAAACGATGTATAGGAAACGTCATTCTGTCTGTGTCTTGTGCGGCTTTCACGCAAAAACTACTGGACGGATATTGATATTTTTTTTTGGTATATAGGTGTTAGTGCTCGGTAACATTTAGGCATAATTTATCAATAAATTAAAATATAATGAAAAATTCAATGGTAAAAATTGTAGGGCAAAATAGCGGATTGACAATTCGGTCACATAACATTACACGTTACCATGACAACATATTTCTATCACGGCCTAACCTTCGGCCTATCGGCCTATAGGGCTGTCCATTTTGACGCGTGGGATACATCATTCTGGCGATTATCGATGGTCTATGACTATCAGTGCAGTACATGCTAATGCTGATGACATTCTTAGTTTAGACGACCTAGATTATAAAATGTAATAAAAATATGAAAATTTTTAATCAGCTTCCGAACGCTCTGGGATAATCTTTAACCGGCTACAGCTTCTTTATCATGCATATTGGATCCGCCTTCAGATATGAGCGGAGTTGGTTATTTACATTGAAATGAGCTTGGCTAAAGATTTAACAGCTACTTCCATTCACTGGACTTCGACGAAAATCTTGGTGAAAATTGAGGTGAAAATTGGCAGGGAAATTATTACTTGCAAATATTGAAGTGTAAAGGAAGTAAAAGATTAATTTGACTCGTTGGTAAATTTTAAAGTATTTCTGACCTTTTTACCCGACTACGGCGAAGCAAAAAGGGGGGTTAAGATTATAACCGGTATGTATGTATGTATGTTCTCCTGTAGCATCTAAAATACTTATTAAATGACGTGGTGTTTGGAATTGACGTTTTTTAATGATGTAAAATCACTTTTTTTTACATTTATATTTTATTGTATACCAATATGTTTATAATGTGGACAATAAAGAATATTTTGATTTCATTTCATTTCGTTTCATTTTATTTCGTTTCGTTTCGTTTCGTTGCGTTTCATTTCATTTCATATTATGTTTCATTTCATATTGGCGCTGAATCACCAACACGAGGAGGTACTCACTGCGCACATGATACAGTCGCAAAGTGATAGTGCCGTTACCGTATAAGTTTCCTCTCTCCCATTTAAGGAATAAAAGGAAGGGACAAGTCCGAATAACAATGAGGACACCCAACACCACCTATATATACTTAACCACCTCTTACTTGACTCTAGATAAATAGATAATAGATAGATAATAATAGAAGGCTCGTATATAGTAATTTATCTGTGGGGCTTTTTTTTTTATACCACGATGGTGGCAAAAAAAGCATACGGCCCACCTGATGGTACGTGGTTACCGTAGCCTATGGACGCTTGCAACAGCAGGGGCATCACATGCGCATTGCCGACCCTTTAGGAACCTATTGACTCCCCTCTCTTACTACATATACTGAAAGGTATGCTCACCTTTACTTGTCCTTAATTTTCTAATGTCACACTGATTTAAATAACGTTCCGCGGCGATCATATCCTGGCCCATGGAGAGGGTAGAAGGCATCGCATCAGTGTAAACTCAATGTGGATGTCTATGGGAATCGGTAGTCTTGAAAATGGCTCCGACTGCTCGTTTTTTTTTTTTAATAGTACAGGGGGCAAACGAGCAGTCGAGTCACCGAGATGATGGTGTTTTCCGACGCCCACAGACATCTGCAACACCAGGGCTTTTGCAGTTGCGTTGCCGGCCTTCAAGATAAGAGTAGGCTCTTTTCTTGAAGATCCCTAAGTCATATTGGTCCGGAAATACCGTTTACAGTACTTCTTACTAATTCAATTGCAACGAAATACGAAGTAAGTAAGTCATAAGTTAAAGAGATCTATGATTAACAGTCATAGCGCCCGTGGCCGACGTCACGTCAGCTGTTTCGAGAGGGAAACCCCCCACCGAGAGACAGCCCCGGCTTTCTCGAAGTGGGTAATCCTCATTATGTGTGCTTAAGCTTAGTGACTGCGAGGTCGGTGACTCACTACAATATAATATGTACCTAGTAGAATAGTTGTAACATTGTTTGTAAGACTTAGGTACATCTAGGAATCCCATTCCGTCCCAATCCAGGTCTGACACTAGTAACAAAATTTAGTCCTATAATAGGTATTTTTTTTTAGCCTTTGCTATTTTTTTTTAATAATATAAAGAGGCAAACGAGTAGTTGGAGCATTTTCATGACTACCGACGCCCATAGTCATCCGTACAGAGGGCATACAGATCCCTCCTACACGGGCCACCGGCTACTTACACACTGCACGCAACGCGACAAAGCAGCTGTCACCTCATGCTGGTTGAGTGTAAGCGAGAGGTACCTCCCCGGTCGTGCCGGCCCAATTCGGCTACATGCATGCATGTAGCGAGGTACTAACTCTTACAAATTGTAGACGTAGTAGGGCCAAACGACTGGGGAGGTACCTCTCGCTCTTATACCTCTAGTCCGTTGCTATGTCCCGTATGAAAATTGTGCGGAAATTTCCGGGTGTAGGTAGTCGCCAAAATCCGACTACTCGTTTACCCTCTTAAACTATAAACGTCCGTATATTCTTCACGAAGCTTAGTCCGGTTTGGCTCATAAAAGAAAAACCTAACGCTAGCTAGAACATGATTTGTTTATAGTGTGAATATTGGTAGCGGTTTCTCCCATTCTGTGGTTACGTGACCTAGGTCATGTAAGTCCGGTGAGACTTAGGCACTGATAGCGTCTGATAATTAGGTTTTTAGGAATATTATAAAACTTTAATTTTTAATTTTAGACAGGGAATACACTAACGCATATGATGACCATGACTCGTTTATCTCGCTTTTGGGTACGAAGTTCCCACAAGCAGGGTTTTTGATATTTGGGCCCCAGTGGGTCGCCTAGTTGACGTGAGGAAACAAGGTTATAAGCCTAAAACTTACTTTGTGGTTAGGTTTTAGGTTTTGTATTATAGGACAAACGAGCCTTTTGTTGGCTACTGATGCATGTACACTACCAGTATTTTTAAACAAAAGCGTTGCCATGATTCCTTTCGCCCCTGCGTTTCACGGAATGGGCTTTGAAGGAAATGGACAAACAGATATTCACAAACTATAAAAAATCAAACCATAGCTCTCTCTTCACGGCCGTAGCATATGAGCGAGAGATCTTCCCGTTTGTGACGGCCCAGTTCGACTGCAGACCAATGAAGCATGGCATCACTAAGCGTACAGAGCGGGTCGGCTTCACTGCTCTTGTACAAAGGTGCTCAGGACACGAAATAAAACAATCCAAATTGAATGAAGGAACTTTATTGATAAATAATATACTGTTACCTAATCTCCAACTTCTTGTTCCTTTAGCACAGAGATTACCGCTTACGAGATAAAACAGTGCATGCTGTGATATGAATCAGATAATACATTTTAGTCCCAAACGTGCTTTTAATTTAAAGATATGAGCGTCGGGCAGTGGCGCAAAATACGCGTGAATACAAAAATACATGCCTTTACTTATGTATTTGTCTTAATCGAGGCAATATTTAATATACCCTGAGGCATATACATTCTGCCTCGTAGTCTTAAAATCTTGTGACCTATACAGTAATATACAAATATGTAGACACAAACCGAGTTAGGTCGATTAGGATCGATATTAAAATAAAAGAACTCACTTTTTCTCAGAAAGGCCAAATATTCTGAGAAAAAGTGGCTTCTCTTTTTCCTCAAGTTCAAATTGGGAGACTTAGTGGCTTTAAGTTTTTTTCATAAGTAATCAGCTATTGAAGTCCGCTACTACGAACTTAAATGTCAATTAAACTAGGTACTGTAATTCCCATAGGTCTCTACCTGCTGGTAGAGGCAATTAATAATCAGCACTCAAGTAGTCGAGAGTTAAATATCGAATAGCTATTTGACACTTAAATAGCGTACGCAAATTATATCGATAAATATTTTCGCTACGCATGTTTAAGTAACTACACGCGTGATATGCTCCACTGCTCGACTTAAAAATTTCATTACCTCGATAGAAATATTTAGTAATTAGAAAGATTTGTGTATATTAAATACTTTTAAATATGAATAATAGAAAATATGAATACATTTCTTAATACTATACTTAAGGATCACAAAGTTAACACACGACTAATTATTATAGTTAAGACGGCATAAAATAGCGTAAAATCGGAATTACGTTCTTGTAGATCCTAGAAAATATAACGTAGAGTAAATAGTAAGCTTTTTTTTTGTTTTTAATTTGAAGTAAGAACTAGTTTCGTTAAATTTTAAGTTTTTTTTATGTATTTACAAAGATAAAACGACCTATCTAAATAACATTTGTACAAACTGTTCGAATACTTAAATAAAATTCCTCGTTGTACTCGATTACACATCACAAAACAAAATTAATTAGTACAATTTAATTACTATCAAAATACAATACAATTTAATTTAAGTTTTAACGTAAATAAATATACTTTTAACGTAAATAAAGCTTTGTGCTTAAATTATTTTTAATTATTATAATTTCATTCTTTCATTGCGTACAATAAAATTAATTAGGTAAAATTTAAAGCATGCCACCGTATCGTAGAGATCACATCACTATGTTACCGATAACGTCTTTTTATTTTTATCGATACTAGTGTTGTGACTTTACGATAAAAGAATCGATACATTTTATTATGACTCGAGTGCGTTTAAATAAAACGTGGCTCTTATGCGTCAGCAACACGTCTAATGTACAGTGTTAATATTCACGATTCATTACACAACCCACGTAACAGCCTGACACGTTCCGACAAAATATTACAAAGTCAAAGTCATCCTCGCGATAATTGACTTTGTTTTTATAATAAACTTGGTTATTTAATTAACAACACCTTATTTGGAGACTTAAGCATATAAGTCAATATAGAACCTATACATATTATGATAGGCAATATTTTCAATAACGTGACTTTGCGATTTTTTTCACCGCACACCAACGTCTGCGGCACCGCAGCGTGCGTTGCGCGTTGCAACTTTACAGTGCGTTGCGAATTGCAATCGCGTTTTTTTCCAAATCTTTGATATATTAATTCATTGGTGTATTAAAAGGAATTCGATCCTTATGTATTTTTATATTTTATCAAAAGCCAGGCCATTTTGTTTAAAAAATCTTAAAATGAATGTTTTGAATAAAAACATTAGTTTTAAGATGATTTTACACTCTTGACCGAAATAACACATTTGATCGAATATAATGTAACAACACTACTTCGGCCAGATTTCTGTTGTCTTCTGAAATTTTACACGGGATCGTAAGATGCTCGCCGTTAGTTGAATATATTTGGGAATGTAGCGTTGGCGTGGAAGCGCGAAGACCGCCGTCAGGGTTGCGACGCCGCGCGGTTTCTGCGTGCAGACTCGCGCGACGCGCTGTGCACCTCCGCAGTGCGGAGTGTGATGCCGAATATGTCTTCGTGGTAGCGATTCTCCTCCTGTATGAAAATCGATATGAGCGTGTAAAGTACCTATGCGATAATTGCAAAATGACACAAAATTTAACAACATTTTCCAGAAGTTAAATCAAAATTTTAAAGGTGCTATCACATCATACTCTATTATTATGTATTTAGCATAAATATGACATACAAAAAAATAGAAGAATTAAGTTTCTATTATTCTATAACAAAAACATAATCCTTCACATGGTGCAATCAGGTAACTATGGCAACCAGTCTCCGAAACCTTTGGTATTACTAATGTCTATAGGCACCGACTCTCAATTACTATCACGTGATCCGACTGCTTATTTTCCCGCTATACTTTAATATATATTACGAGTACTATTTTTACTTATTATAAATACGGCCATATTCCGAACTCACCTTTAGTATGTACATAAAGTTTTGCACTTGTTCGTCGGTCATGTTGCCGTGTTTCTTGATGATTCCTTTTAGTTTCTGGTGCACGTCTTCCGCCATCTTGCAGTCGCCGCAGACGTAGAAGTGGGCCCCTCTATTGATCAATAAGTCGTATATTTCGGGACCCTCCTGTTCGGCCAGTTCTTGCACATACATCTAAAATATATATTGGCATCATAAGGACAACGTTTATTAAAAAGGTAGTAATGAAAAAAGTTATTTATTAGACAATATTTATTTTGTTTGGTCCTTTCCTTTATAATATATATAAGAAGAGAATATTGATTAAAAGCATATTCATACCATATCTATCATATTATTTATTAGACCTATTGATGCGTTTTATATATTGGCTGCAAAATTACAAGATATTCACACAAGTGAAATAAAAGGATTCTTATAAATACAACACTTATCAGATATTAGAATCAGAATAAACCTAACATAAATTTTAATTTATATCTCCTACACAAAATTCTTCAAAATGTACTTAGAATAGATTAATGTCGTAAGTATGTCATCATCTTCGGATTCGATTACCTATACGAGTGTTTATTTTTTATTAAAGAAAACACAATTCGAGCAAAAAACAGATAAAATGACGAAACTATAATGGCTTTTGACATAATAAGCCTCTCAGAGTTTTTGCGAGTAATGGTGAGCACATACTTAAATCATGTAGTACATTTAACACGCTTTATGTCATGTTAGCAAATATTGACTTTACCTCGTATAAGGCTGTACGAGTATTATGTTATTAGAATAATCTGTATTATTGGTGTATACTCCTTAATAATAGTAGTTTATGCAACTGTCGTATAATGAAGGGTATTAAAACTCGAGTGTGAGTTTTTAAAACGAGCGGACCGAGTTTCAAAATAGTAACGGGTGTTTTAATACCCGTGTTATATGCAGTTGCATACACTACTTTATCTTCACGAATGCAATGAATCAATTAATCAAACATTGCGAACATTAAATTCATTTTATTTCATTCATACGTGTATTGTCACAGTGAATTTCCGCCATTAAAATCTAACCAATGAGAGCGCAGCTGCAGCGCGCGCAGGGTCAATCAGGAGCGAGCGCGCGCTGTTAAGGATTTTGACATACGGCTCTCCCACCAGCACAGTGTTATAATGAGATTTTACGATATCGATTTGGATATTATAACATCATGTCAAATTGCTTAAATTGAGTTTTTCGTTGTCTGAGCTATAACAGTAGTTATTATAAGTCAAGTATTGGAAACATAAGTAGAATGTTACAACATTAGTGTAGATAAACGACATTTAAGGGTCAGTTTGAAAAAATGTAAGAGATGTACAATCGTGTAATACATTTCGAGATCACCGTAACGGTCTACGCTACGTCTCTTTCGTCTTTCTCTTGTCTGATCATCGTCATTAAGGAGAAAACTCCAGTTGCGTGACGTAGTTGCAACACACAGCTATTCGCATCGATATTTTGCAGCGATTTTTTGAAAAAACATTTGAATTTTGATTGTTGATAGACCATTACCAGGTGGGAAGATAATCTCTAACGTTCGCGATGGATGCGAGTAGCCTTTCGGTCGTTTTAGAATTCATTGTTCTTTGAAGGAGGCTTATGTCTGTATGTGATCGGCTGACAGATGTGGGGCACCCCAAAATAGGCGGCTAATGGCAGCCGCAGAATTAAAAAAAAAGTCCTATCCAGCTGCTCGCGCCGATGAAGCCTGACCATCGCTGGAAGGGCGCGGGACGGACGGGGGAGTGCGGACGGCGGTCGTGATTGGCCCCACTACCGAACACCACGTCAATTTCAACTGGGACACCGAAAAGCACAAACGGTCTAAAGGCAACATATAATTAATACACATTGAATTAACAGTCCACAGTCGTATTATTTAACTCCTCAACCGTGTCTACACCAGCAGTAGAGCGATAATCTGATGATCGAAGTTTTAAGTAAACAATTCGTAATATCATACCTTCTCAACATTCTTCTCACGCGACAGAGCCAGGAACACCTTAGACAGTACACCGTCATTCAACGCCTGCTCCTTCTCCTCTCTATACAAGTCCATGGTCCTGGTCCGGCAGCCGAAGAACAGCCACACGGGGCCGCTGGTGTTGGCGCCGGTGATGAGCGCGCGCCGGTGGTGCCAGAAGCCGCGGAAGGGAGCTATACCCGTCCCTGGGCCGATGAGGATGAGGGGCACCGAGAGGTCGAGGGGCAGGTGGAAGTTGGGGGCGCTGGAAAAACGGGGATCATTTGACATGTGTTCAGACAGTTCAACAGGGGTGTGAGGATGAAAGAGATCTTCATCAAATATAATTCTGTCTGGTCTGTTTGTCTGTATGTCTGGTGAATTTGGGAACATTTGTTAGTAAATACTGGTAATAAGAAGCATTCTTATTATGAGCCAAATTCGGCCGGCACGAGCCGGGGAGACCTCTCATTTACACGAAATCGGCATAAAGTTTATTGCGGTATGTGAGTAGCCGGTGGCCATTGCAGGGAAGAGGACGAAGTAACTAAACTAACTAGTAGACTAATCTGTAGTCATGAATGGCTCAGATTGCTTTGCCTCCATATGCTATTTAAAAAACGATATTTCCTACTTTCTTTCTTTGCAAATAGTTTATAAAAAGTTAACAAACAAAAGAGCTGAGGCGAGTGATTTAATATACATGGAAGTAACACCACGTGCAATAACATTCTAGCAGGAATTCGGAACAGTGTGACCGAGTTCCCGAGACAGTTTTCAGTAAACATGCGGTAAATTTACAGAAAACTCTGTCTACACAACAATTAATAGTTTATCAAAATGGAAACCGGGCATGACATGAAAATTGCATCAAACAATTGAGTTTTGCATTATCTACATGAATATAGTATTTATTAAATTATTGTCAATATCAAAATGAGGTCAAACAGACGGATAAATTAATTAATTAATTTGTTATTATTGTGGTTAATTTATTTTACACAATTTTCAATTTATATTGTACAAACTATTCACTTAGAAGTAGAGACAGTATCCACGCTGCATGCATGTACGCAGCCGAATTGCAATGCACGACCGGGGAGGTACCTCTCGGTTACACGTTGCCGGCGTACAGTGACAGCTGTGCTGTTGAGTACCGTGCGGTGTGTATGTAGCCAGTGGTCCATGGAGGAGGCAGGAGGGCAACGTACCTATATAACCTCTATGCGGATTTCTATGGATGTCGGTAGTCATGAAAATGGCTCCTACTTCGCTTTCATCCCCTTATAAAAAATGTTAGATTAGGTTTCAAAACTATGTGTAATATTATACCTTCGTATGAACAAATAGACCTCGTCGCCAGGCTTGCGGTCCATGAGGTAGTTCGAGCAGACCCCGTAGTGGATGGGGCCCTCGCCGTCTGCGGACACATGACATCAGTACTCGTGCTAACAACTATTGTAACTTACGATATTAAACCACGTGTTACATTATTATGCTATGATATTTCTAAAATGCTTCAATCGTCTACGCTAGTTACTCTATTCTTTATTAGCTTTTACCCGCGGCTTTGCTCGTGTCCTTAATTCTTTAATTAACCGTTTCAGTGCGGATGACACGGCAGCCGTGTCATACGTTTCTTTAACGTGTGGCGTATGACACGGGAGCCGTGTCATTTTTAAATCGATTATATCTCCCTCAAATTACATTTCAAAAGGTTCAACCCTGAACATAACTTTCATAATTTTTCATGTATATTAAGCCTGTATGCTTCGTTTCTGAATATTCTATGAAAAAGAAAAAAATTGCGATTGTCAACCTTTTATGAGTTGTATCAATAATAACTTTTAATTAGGCACATTAAGAAAATGTCACTATTAGATGCATGGGGTCACTCCAGACGTCAAATACATATATAAATCAAAATGGAATGGAAGGAACAAAAAGGCTTTTAAATATTTACATTAGATTAATTATTGTTTTAAATATTATGATATATAATATGGTCAATTGGTCATTGTGTCAGTTTGTAGCCCGTTTTAGGTGGCGGCTTTTTGAAAGATTTCAAAACACACAATGTAAAAACGGTGAAACGGTGAATAGTCCAAGAGCAGGTTGGAAAAATACTGACCGACCGAGTAAGAGTGTAAAATGTTTTTTTTTTAATTTGTACTTATATCGAGAAAAAATAGTACCATTGTGTGTCCGGGCAAACCTTGTTTATAAGTCTTAAATATATCGTCTCCGGAGCTATTTTCACACAGTTACTATATCAATGGAGTAAGAGACAGCTATTACAAGACACATAAAGGTTAGGAACGAATTCCGTGAAGGTATATAATGATATTTTTTATTCTCGATATAAGAATGTAGGTACTAACTTTATAAAAAAAAAACATTTTATTTTTTTAATTGATCGGCCAGTATTTTGGCAGCCAGATCTTACTTCACAACGTGCATAAAAAAGCTTGCAAAAAAATAGTGAGTGCGGCTGTGAAACAATAACCCTAAAGATAAATGAATGCATGTGTTTTAAGGCACAATGACGAGTTCATTATAGTTTGTATTATAGTTCTCAAACAAAGTGTGGGAATACAACTTTATGGTTTCTTTTTGTGTATAAGTTTATGAAGTCAATAACATTATATATGAGTATTACCGAGTCAACTAAGAACATTCACAAATCAAATAATTACATCGTTTTATAAACTTGTATTGGTCTAAAAACGAATGCAAAAACTGAACCTTCAATGAACTCAAAAACATTACTAACATAATATGTAAGTACCAAATACAATAAATTTAACATATTATAGAATGAACGTATTTTATTTTGGAAACTCACTTCAATATTGTAGGTATTTATTTTATAACATATAACTTATAAAAGGTTTGCTACACCTGAATAAAAAGTCGCTTACCTTCCATATTTAGTAAAATACTGGTTAAATCTTTTCAAATACCACTCAAAACAACTTTACTTTTCCGTTTACACCCGTGGTTTAACTTTAACTGAATGGATTAAGTCTCTAAACGTATAAAATAACAAATGTTTAAAAATATGGCGGGTGACACGGTAGCCGTGTAGTCTAATCGTATGGCGTATGACACGGCTGCCGTGTCACGACGTATTTGTACGCCGCCACCGCTCAGAGTTTTAGAAAATGTTCGCCGCAGCGAAACGGTTAAAACTACCCTATGTCCTTTCTAATACCTCTTCTTCTATACCTTCATATATACAAAGTTTATTGATGATCGGGTCACTAGTTTTGGCGTGAAAGAAGAAAAAGAAAAATCGACGGGTATGGGAACTGCGCCCTAATGCACTGTCCTGAAGTTGCTTTTACTGTGGTGAGGAACAACCTGTAGACGAGTTGTTGGTCCCGTAGAGGACAAAGAAGACGTCTAGTTTCTCTGATTATCGTCATCAAACGGCGGCGCCGATGGTATTCGCGGTGGTTTTAGGGGATATT